>FAPP01003744.1:0-19271 GCA_001485965.1 Heliconius ismenius | reverse complement strand
CACTATCGCCGCGTTTACAGTCCGCTTATGCTCCTGCGCCTCAACTACTTATTTCAAATATTTACAGCAAATTTATGTTTCGTCGAAGCTATTTCATGCCCGCATTAATAAAATTTCGTTGTGTTATTAATGATATCGTCCGCTGTGCCCTTTCTGAGTATTTTTTACCGTTCTTCGAAGGATACGTTCCTAAAAACAATTGTTTTTTATTTGCTCGTGAGGTGTCAAATATAATTTATTGTACGTGTTTATTTTATTATTGATATATTGTGGTAGTGGAGCACGGGATCAATAGGGGTTTTGATTTTTTTTTAACTATTTTTAAGAAGTCTGTCAAAAAGAGTTTTAAAAAATTAAGTGTACTTTACTTTATTTTTTAGCTTTGAGGCGTTGCCTGTTAAGTGATAGGACTCAACGCTGACCCCAACGAAGAAATGAAAACATTAAATATTCGATTCTCGTGAGTGTGAATCGAACCCTTAACCGTCACGTTTACAGAAGCACCTTTGCCCCCTGCTCCATAACGGCCTCTAAATGTATATAAGCTTAAATTTAAAACGTTTCTAGGAACAACATAGGTGACCTAAAGGTTACGAATCCAATCAAGCTTGATTGAATAAAATCAATTAATGATTCAAAAGATTTATATACGAGTAATACGAATGTCTCAGTGGGTATTCACTATTCAATATAATAAACGATTAATAATTTTCTGTTAATACATTAAAGGAAACGAATTATATTGAAATGTAACTTTAGGATTTTTTTGGCATATTGTGTAGTATTTTTTGGCATATTGTGTAGTAATTACTAGTTACGGCCCACAACTTTGCTTGGATAAAATTGATTTTCATGTAATCCTCACTCAGTGCTTCCTTGCATTCCCAAATATGTCAAGTCTTAATTTTACAAGTCCAGTAGTTTCGTCTGTTTTCTGTGAGTCACTGTCAGTAACAGAAGAGTTTAATAGTTATTTTACATAGATTATTTTATAGACCTACAAAAGAGTTAATTTGAATTATGAAATTAACTCTTGGCCCTGAGACTGCGCCAGTAGGCGAATGAAATAATTAATATTTTCTTTGGATACAGCTTGCACATAAAAAAATCGCACACACACATATTTAGTCAAAGAAAATTTAGTTTTATATAATTTAGAAATCTAGTTCCTCTCTAAATCTATTTCAAATTTAGTGTGCTAAAACTTATACTAAGTTGTCAGCTAATAATAATAACTCATACATCATATTAGCGTGAAGCTGATTTTATTTTTTATTTTTTTATTTAATACAAGATAATACTTTTATTATGTTAAATAAATGTAATTAGCTTATATTTATTATATATAATTATAGTTATCGTATTTATTATACATCATGTATAAAACGAAATATCTCAACAAAATGTTTCATATCAATACAGCCAACGCCATCTAATGATGAATGGTCGCACCACGTCGCCTTGCCAAAGTTGCTTATACTTATATGCGCGATTCTTTGAGGTCTCTTTTTAAGGGTTCCGTATCCAAAGGGTAAAACGGAGATTCTGTTTGAATATATTATATTACTAAGATTCCGTTATCCGTCCGTCGGTGTGTCTATCCTTCTGTCATCAGGCTGTGTCTTAAGAACCGTAATAGTGAGACAGTTGAAATTTTCACAGATGATATATTTCTTTTGCCATTATAAATGCAAATAAAGTAAATATTTAAGGGGGCCCCGTACAAAAAACGTGGTTATTTATTTGTTCTTGTAGATAATGGCACGGAACCCTAATTCTCGTGTGTAAGTTTGACTCTCACTTGGTCGTTCTTTTAGCTTCATGTTGTGTCCAGCATATAGCTGGGTAGGCCGAGGTGTAGGATATCCTATTGCCCACATTCCGCCTAATTTTTTGAGATATTGTTTTTTGGGAGGTAGAACTCAACCAACAACGTTACCAGAGTGATGAGATGAACATTATTCATTTCTCTGCCTGTAATCGAGCCCACTACCCTCTGGTGTACAGTCAGACGTTATGCCACTGCGCCATCATGTTCTCAATATATATATTTAGCTTCACGTATTATCTCGCACATATGGTAGGCAAAAGAAACCTGGAGACCTAATGTTAAGCCACTCAGTTCCCATTAAGACACCTTCGTTCCCAACCTTCTGCCAAAATTCTGAGTGGCAGAGTCAAAGCCGTGCTTCATCTCGATACCAGACGCATGAAGTGAAAATATTAAATAGCTCATTCCCCATAGTAAAACAGTGTAAAAATGGGAGATGGTGAGTTGAAAAGGTTGAAGTTAGTCTTCTAATTAAAGAGTTTCTAATAGGAATATCGTTACAGTACATTTCTTTCATATTAGAATTAATTACTTTGTTATTAGACGATTTTATTAAGGTTTCATCCACTATTATTACTGGTATGGAAAAAAACAAATATTTTGTAGTTTTTTTTTTCAAATACGTACATATAATTTGATTATCGTTTGTTTACTTTCACGATTTGTATTATAGAAATAATTCATGTCTCGAGTGAGAATCGAAGCTACAATCGTCCCTTACAGGCAGACATTACGCCGCTGCACCATGATAGTTTTTCGTAAAATGATTGTTTTTGTAGTTTGATTTTATTTTTTTTTACTTTAAACGAAATCGAATCTGTTACTATTAATAAAAGAAACCACATTCATACATGTATGTTTCGTACCTACATAAACTAAGAATATATTACAAATTGAAGCTATTTTGCAAGAGCTTAATCGCTATAACTTTTACGACTGTAGATGCGTTGATCTGATAAGGTAAATGTTGGTTTTATAACATGCTGTGTTTTTATTAGTATTATGTAAATACCATGTGGCCCAGTACCAGTGCCAATAAGAGAAGGCGGATATCACGGGTTCTTTTATAATGTTCTATTTCAAGTTCACTCTTTATTTCTAGCCGAGTAGCCAGAGAGTACGGAGCGGAGAATGGTACTTATTATATTTAGTTTAGTGAGTTTCTTGCGCCGGTTCTTCTCAGGTCTGAGGCGCTAACTTTTGGTACTTTAATGTACTGAATTGAACTGATGGTAAATTATTTGACGTTCAAAAAATAAAACTTGTAACATTTTATTTTTAATTAAAAATTTTTGAATTTGAATTTTTTTAATTTGAATTCCTATTAGATTCTAATTGGATACTTTGTATTAAAGCTCATATTCTGTCAAATAAGAAACATGTCATGTTTACTTTTATTAAGCATCTTTGATGTCTGATGGAAAGTAGTTGATTTGTTAGTTATAAGAGCAAGAATAAATTAAAATGCCCGGAGTGAAAATTGAACCCTCAACTATTGCATTTACTGTAAACCGCTTTGTTAGTGTTCGCCGATTTATTTTGCTTTAGTGAGTTTTTTTTTCTCCAAAGTTTGGTGATCTCCACAAATTTTTCTAGGGAAACGATTAAAGCAGTTTTATGGCATTGTGCATAAATATTTTATTTACTGTACAGTGTATAGTACATTACATACAGCGGCCACAGTAGCAGGCGCCTACTATAATTATTTATTCTATATTTTCATTATTACTATTGTACCGGTAGTTATTAGAGAAATAAAATTATTGTATTTTTACATTCATTTATCGACTGTGGCCTAAAAGTGGGGACGGTCAGTACTTTTCCAGATGTACATATAGTTTAGTATTCATACATTTTTTTGAAATTAAACAGATATTTTAAAAAATTGGATTCTAAAACAAAACGGGATGTGGAGTTACGAAAATGTCAACTAAAGCATTCAAAGCAAAGTTGTATCAAAATGGGTGTAATTATGTAGAATATTGATTTAATTGACATAAAATGTCGCTGACTACAGTTTCTAGAGGAGCCTGCTGCGCGCAACACCTTTTAGTAGCATCATAATCACCATACAACTAAATACTTCTCAAATTTGCCTAAAAAAAACTTTAAACTACAAACTAGAAGTTGCTTTACAAGACTTTTTACAAAACATTAATAATATATTAGTTCTTTATACTTTTTTCATAATAAAGTTGTGGCAATACTATAATTTATACGATTCCTACCGTTCGGTCGGTTGACCCGAGAATTTTATACGTGACCCCACAGTGGGTGCTTAGAAGTTACTTCATTTACATTATCATACCATGGAATTCACTTTTACTTGTCACCTTATGGTGCAGTGGTAATACTTTAAAAAGCAGAAAATAACAAGTTTGACTTCCGGTCGTTATAAAAGCTTATTTTTTTCGTTAGAAGCGATAAAATTAAAAAACCAGCTTCACGTTGTATCCTGTACACAGCAGGGTAACAGAGGAAATCTAGTGTTAAGACACTCCGTGTACCATTTACTGCCCAATTTTGGTGCTGCCTTACGTGTTGTTAAAATATAAATTTAAATAAATATTTAATTTCCTCGAGTTGACCCCACAACATTAGAATAAATATTTTTGATTAATTTAATTATTTAATTGTTACTATATCTAGATAGTGGTAACTGATTGTCATTATGTATTATAGTAGTAACGTAAAAAACGTAGCTGAACATAATGGTGGACTTTGGCTTGGTAGTAAAGTAAGAAAATGAAAATTATTCCTTCTTCCGGGTGGGAATCAACAACCATCCTACAACCGTGGCACAACAGTCTGGCACTATGCCATGTTAGCTTTAAAATTGTGCTTAGCAGAATTTTTAAATAAAGTAGTTCAATAATTTAAGCTGCTTAAATAATACTCCACTAACTAACACTTAAAGTAAACAATGGAGTTACTACCTTAAGTTTATACCTAGCTCGAAAACTGTAAAAGATGATCTTGACAATTAATTTATAAATTATAATTGCGTTACTTCTATAAACGAAAGGTGATAGGTTAATCGTTAATTAACAGTTTTGTAATAAACAAGTCTTAATTAATTCGCTTCTAATTAACTACTCAAAAGATTAAAGTTCAAATATCAAATTTAAAGTAAATTTTATCGTCTCCATTAAGTGATGTCCAGTTTAATAGAATTTATTTTTACTACTTATAAGTCAATTAATTTTTCTAAATTTAGTATACTCGTACAAGCAGTGAGAAAAAAGAAAAGAAAGTGAGTCATAACAACAATATATTTTTAAATTTCCTTTTCTTTTTTATTTAGGTATTCTACACACAACAGTGTAGGCAGAGAGAACCTGGGGACCTAGGGTTAGGGCATTTCGTTTTCTATTTTGACACGTTCGTTCCTCATTTTCCGCCGAATACTTCAGCGGCGAACGGCGCATATGGCCTGATTAATAAACCTAAGAAATTAAAATATTGAATATTGTATTCCCTAGAATGGGAATCGAAAATAAAACGCCACGGCCTGGCCCTTTATACATATATGTACCTATTTAGAAGTTTAAAAGAGTTAAAGTTAATTCTAACTGTTATGTATATTTATCTATTCTATTATTTAGTGTCTCATTGAAGTAATACTTTGTGTACTATTTGAAAATAAAATATACAAAAAATAATAATTTATAAAAGATATAGTTTAAAATGTATTATACATTTTATACAGGTATATAATTTAAATAAATTAATTAAAAAAGCTTTTATTTAAACTTATATTAAAAAAAAATTACAACCACAAATCAATGACTACACACATTGTCTAACACCATATTAATTAAATGGCGAATGTTTATTTCTCCCTCCATTTGATCTACAAAACCCCCACTTTGGGGCAGTCATTGCCCGTAACGGTACAGGCGGGGCCTATAGTATTTACGCCAATCGCCATCATTGCCGCGGCAACGGCATTGCTCTAACGAATAATCTAGCAGATATGTCATTTTACGTTTCGCTTATTGGTCGCTGATAATGCCAAATTCGATGATCTACATTTAAAGATTTATATATAGCCATACGTAAAAAATGTAAAGTAATATAAATACATCATAAGTTGTATAATGTTAAGAGAAAGCTCTGCACGACCTTCTCACCCGATGGCCGCGTGTCAACTGACACGAGATGAACGGTGAACCTCTGATAATAAGTAGGAAAGAGACAGTGATACAATTTACTACAAGAGTGAGTGGGACAGTGCGTGTGTCTTCTTCGCGAAGCGTAAGATGTTTCTGCAGTCCCATACTGGCCGCATTCGAGTGAGCCGTTTGAAAAGTTGATGCGCATGCGCATCTCCCCAGTAAACGAACGCATCTCGATATATCGTAACTTTGTGATAGTGGGTGAAGTGATGATGATAAAGCTGGTGTAGAGTATATTGAAACGGAACTGTTGTTACCATATTGACACGGTGAGTTATGTTTTTCTTTTTTGTGTATTGAGTATTAGTTCAAAGGTTATTTGAATTATTAAGTTTGTTTTAGTTAGTTGATCGATATAAATGTGACTTAACGAAATGAAGATTCTCAGTTATATTAATTTTTATTTATTTAAGAATATCTTTCAATATGTAATTAATGGCAATAATTTAATTAGAGTAGAAATAAATTTTATAACATACCTACTTCTGCTAGCTTGTAAATCTTCATATTATTTAATTTAGTATGCATTTACATTAAAAAACACATAGCAGGGTAGGGAGGGAAACCTGGGAACCTAGTGTTGACCCACTCGGTTTCCATTGAAACATTTCCATTCCTATTCCCAATAAGACACGATACTTTTCTTTTATTCTAGTAGTATTTGTTAAATAAGTGTATCAAGAACACTACTAATCTATTCTGTAAATATAATGATAGTATTTTTAAATAACGACGAATAGCTTTCATACATACGATTCATAATTATTTTTTTACAAGAACTACCACATCATTAATTCATACAATTGTCACTTATTATAATATTGTAAGCACTTCTTCTACTTTCTTCTGCTTAGGATATATGAGCAAATATACAATCGTTTCTACGTCTTATCCAGTTCCAATATACAAGCATTTTATTGTAATTTTTGTCAAAATAACTTTGTAATGTTCTTGACTACCCTATAATGTATGAAATAAATATAATGTTTATAAGTACCTTCGGCCAAAATTTTTTTGTATAATTTTTACTTTTAATTCTTTGTTGATACAGGGAAACTTACTGCTAAGACACTCCGTTCCCTTTTCTCCGCCAGATTTTTGAGACATTGCGGGAGAAGCGCAACTCAATGCCGTCCTTTACCTTGTTAGGTGAGGAAATAATAATAATTCGTTTCCCCGAGTTGGAATCGAACCCACAGTCAATGCGTTACCAATTAAACTATGTATAAAAATATCCTTTATTGAAATTTAAATACAATTTGTTATAATTTCTGTATTTAGTTTTATTTAACTCGACTATTTAAATTTATTTTACAAACCCCGCTATATTATATTTCAATTATAGTATATAATAAAAAATATTGGGTAAATAACAATTTAGGTACTTTTTCTTATGACGAGCCTACTCCGGAATAGTGAAATAGCAAAAATGATCATTTGTTACATGGATCCCGTTGAATTCTTTTGGTTGAAGAAATGTGATATTGGGATTTGATTTTTTTGGAACATTGTAAGAAATCACTGATATTTACAAATTTATACTTAGATATATGTTATATGAGTTTTATTTTAACGAGATATCAATTAAAAATTAGTCTGATTTAAATAAATTAACAAATAAGCGTAGTTATATGCGTAGCCGCTTTTACTATTTAATTAGGCTAGGCTAGTATAATATATAATTGTTGTTTCTAGAGTACTAAAGCATTTTTAATTATTATTATTTATTTTATTTCTTATTATGAGACTATCATGGCGCAAGGGCATATGGGTGTGACTGTAAGCGTGACGGTTGTGAGTTCGATTCACAATCGGAGAATTTTACAAAATTTTATATTTTCATTCTGAATACGAGATAAAAACGCGGCATTAAGTTAAGCGGCGCAAAACGCAATGCCTCCAGAATTCGGCGGAAAGTGGAGAACGGAAGTAACTTTAAGGGGACGAAGTGTCTTAACGCTAGATACCCAGGTGCGGGACATGTAGCATCTAAAAAAAAGACTATTAAAACATATGTTATTTTAACGCCATATCAGTGCAATAGTTCCAAGTATTACAAACGTACAAAATCGTCTCACTCACTTCATTATCATCCTTTTTAAAATGTTAAGCTTATTTTTGTAATTGAAGCCAGTTTTTAAATAAAGCTTTAACGAGCATTCCCATTTGCGGTATATTTCTTTCGCTTCACCTGGAACACACCATATATCCTATTTGAGATATCTAATTAATTTATTCTACGAAGATACTTCTGTACGTATCAAGAAATTACGTTGTTGTTATAAATAAATTAAAAATTCTAAAGACACAATAACTTGAATGTTTTATCTTAGGAGTGAATTCAAAGTTACTACAGTGAAAAAAATAAAATATATGATATTTTTGCAAAAACTATTTTTCTTAAAAATAATCTATTTTAAATTATATTTCTATATTAATATATATATTTAAAAATAAAATATGTTTTTACTTTTACACGCTGATCTAAAATTATTCAGATGATTACATCTAAATTACATCATTATTAAATAGAAAAGTGCATATTGATTTTTATAAATCTAAACAAATGAAATATTTTTGTTATTTTTACACTTTGCGGTCTCGGGATCTGGATCTCTTTTGCCTCGTCCACTATCTTACTCCCCGGAGGGTCCTCCTACTTTTTACACGACTTTCACCTCTATACCTACTATTGCTACTGTGTTCCTGAAGGTCAACCGAGGTCTCCACTTACCTCTCTTAGTATTCACTTTGGTCTACAAACTATTAGTCATTCTGTCTATATGCCCAAACCACCTGAGTACGTCCTTCTTCATTCAATGAATAATCTATTATACAAAAATGTAAAAATATTTTGAAATTAAACCACTTTAAATATAAAAAATACGTATTGGTATCCAAAGAATGTTAATGATTCACTAATTTTATATATATTTCACGAAATAATTTAATTTTAATACTTTTACATTCTTCCACATATTATATAGCTCTAATTTTACTTATATTGAATAAAATGTTTTATTTTAATAGTATCACATTTCATAAGTGATTTTATAACAATTTACAGCTAGATAGAAGAATATATGCATAATATTATAATATATAAGTGCTCTTGATAGCTTGTGTGGTCGGTTATGGGAAAACAAAACGGTTCTACCGTTTTAAGAGATTTGCAGTAATTTTAAGGAGTCGTCTTTTTAAAAATATTTTAAATTATTTTCTATAATTGATTCCTATCGATTTCTTCCTAGAAACTATTGTGATACTTAATCAACATTTGAAGGGCGGTGTTGTTTTCCGCAACTCGACCTGCAATGTCGCAAATGCCTCGTCTTCCATATATATATATTTTTTACAATAAAGCAGCCCTTGTCAAGACACTACATTTACTTTAATTACTCTACTGTTCACCCCAATTCGGAACATAACGCCGTGCTACCGCCGTGCGTCTCACTTTGTCTTTGTTTGAATAAGCAAAAATTTTTCACTGTTCCGAGTAGAGATAGATCCCACAAGCACTGTGTGGCAATGCCATCCATTGAACGATGTGATGTGTAGTTTGTTTTGATTCCCATTCGGGGGTTAGATATTGTCAGTTCTTCGCTCCGGTAACTCAACACGTAATACAAAATGGAGAACGGAAGTTCCTCTGCCAACTCTTCTATGTACGATTTTAAGCTAAAAAAATCAGCCTTCATATTAATTGCAAATGGCGAATAATACTCGTACATATTATAATTAACTAAAGTTATTTATTATTTTAATTTGGACGTTTTATTAATTTAAAGTAATTTCGGTTACGGATCATAAAAATTCGTCTTCATATCTTGTATTCATATACAATGTGGCTATTGTAAATAACCATAAAACCATAACCAAATAAGTTATTATTGTGATGTAATTTTTCACGCTCCTAACGGAACTATATGTGAAGTAGAAGTTATTCTATATTTAAAAAAATACCATAGAGGCCATCCCCTCTTTTGGTAACAACACAAAAGCGTGGCGTTGTGTTCCGTCACTTAACACACAATGCCTCGAAAATTCAGCGGAAATTGAGTGACAGAGTGTCTTAACTAGGTTCTCCCCGTTCACCTCGCCATACGCACATGCGAGATACAGCTTGAAGCCAAGAAAAAACATCAGCCACCATAAAAACCGTCGTGGCAGAGCGACATAGGGTCTTAATTTAAAGGTACAATTCCCACTCGGGGAACGTTTTTATTTTCTCGCTCTGGTAACAAAACAAAACGTTGAGTGCTCCTACTTCAAGTAATCAGCTCATCCGAGTGGAATTTGAACCCACAACTGTACAATCAGGCACTATACCACTGCGCTACAATGGCCTCGCATATTTTAATAAAGACAGAAACTGTTATACACTTATTTTACTTTAAAATTCTAAAATACCTTGAAATCTAATAGACTTAAAAAATAAAATAGTAAAATTAAATTAGTTTAGAAAATACGTCCTTGCTCTGATAAGGAGGTAATATGCGGCGTTGAGTTCCGCCACTGAACAACCTCAACAATGCCTTCAGAAGTCGGCGGAAAGCCGGGAACGGAAGTGTCACGTGGAGACAAAGTATTTTAATACTAGGAGGTTCGGTCTGCCACAGCGTGAAAAAAAAGTAATACAGTATATTTTATACACCTACTCATATAAGCACATACTTGTAAATAAACAAAACACTTACAGTTCCCTCTCGAACTACATAAATAAATACGTCAAAGTTCAACCCGAGTGGCTTAAACATCTATATTTTACAATATCTCAGCTCCAATCTGTATTAACATATTCAAAACATAAAATATACAACGGTATAAAAAAAAAAACTTTGAATTTTATTATTTGGTCGCAAAAATTAGCCTTTAGTATTTCGATCTAATATAAGATCCCGATTACAAAATCTTTGTGCAAATTAGTGTAATTTATATGTATTTTTTATTGTAGGAATGTTCAAATTATTTTAAACGATTGCGCCTTTTTTGTTTAAAACTCTCGTTAAGTCCGCGTTGGGTCCACCACCCAACACTCTAGTGTAAGAATAAAATCACCTAAAAAGTTAGAAATGGAAAATTTGGTCACTATTCATTACATTGCTTTTGTAATTTTTGAAATTTAAATTTAATTAAAAATCGTGTTGACATTATAATTTTGTTTTATCACTGGCAATAAATTAAATAGTGGCAAATGAAGATGAAATAAATCAACGGGCTGAATATTTAAACATATATGTATATATTTTTATCTTTTTTATTGACAAGTTATCTTTGACAACTCAGTCTTACTTACTTTGGGGCACGTCCCAAATACATTTTATATTGGATATGATTTTATTGCTTATAAAGTAGTGTTTAAAAGATATTTTTTGTTATTCTTGTACTAAAAATTTGTTAAAATCAATTTGAATATATTATGAGATATGAGCGTGTCAGTAGAAGATAGTTTACTACCGTTAATTTTAATAGGTTGAATAGATCTATTTAAGTAAAAAATGTAGCATTTTTATATAATTATGCATTTTACATGCATAATAAAGAAATTTAGAAATTTACTTAAGTTTTTAAAGTATCGTGGAAAGTTTGAAGTACTTACAAACAAATTATAATTCATCTCACAAAAGTTTCATGAAAATGGGTTAATTCATAAAAAAAAAAATAATAAGCTAATATCAAAACTTTATAACTAATTACTTCCTGAGACTGCCTCTGCCTTCACTCTAAAAATAGTTAAGAGTGTACGAGTATAGCAAAAAAAAACTTGTACGTATGCAGAATTCTTAACATATACTCGTATACCTATGTTTTATGTACAAATTCTTAAAGGAATCCATAAATATCATCGAAATGCAACTGTCACTAATTATATATATCTTATAACATTAAAAAAAACTAACGAGTTAGATTAAGTTTCATTAATTTAAGCAATTTTCATTTAAAATATCAAATTCTTAGCTTAGTTCTTGAAGTGACATCATAATTCACCGTTCGTCTTCTGTCGATACTAATATTTATTAAAATACAGCTTTTATTATGTCGTCTCGTTTTTATTGATTCTGATAGTTATGAAAAGATATGATTATAATATAGTAATTATAATGATGATTGATATAAGAAATAATGATTGAGGGTCTTTGTCTAGTGCAATAAAATGATTCAATCACAAGATTTGATATACGTAAGACCTTTTTTAAAAATAACTGAAATATCAACGACACGGCGTTGAGCTCTGCCACTCTAAGCACAACGCCTCCAGAATTCAGGGGAAAGCGGACGGTAGTGTCTTAATGGGAACAGTGTATCTTAGTTACCCTCTGTCTACGTAGTACAAAATGTAGTACAAGTGAGAAAGACGATGCGAGTATTAAACTGGTGTCATTGAATGAAATGTCCTAGTAAAAGATATGGGCGTTTTATTAATCTTTGGTTTAAAAAGAGTCTGTAAAAACTCTCAATATCCTGTAATAAAACCGCAGTATTAAAACCGCGCGTGGAGCGTGGATTTTAAGAATATCTCACTTATTGTAGTTATTAGGCGGGAAGTGGACAAGGAAGTATTATAATGGGAACGAAGAGTCTTAACACTGGGAGAGTCTGAAGTTCGAGTTCTCGCGTTCGTTAGTGTTCTACTACACCCTCTTAGCTTGCTGCCTATAAACTGTGTTGCTTGTCAATTACTTAGTAGTATAAACAGTTATGTATGTATTATCAGAGCAATGAAATGATAGCCGAATGGAGGAGCCTAAAATAGTTACATAGTGTCATAAAACTATTTGAAATTATATATTAGAATATACAGATTCTTTTTCATATTTTTCTAGGACATTTAGATCTTTTAATATTTCTTTTATAATAAAAAAAATAAACTGACCAACTAGTCGAGTATATTAAATGAAAAAGTAAAATCAATAATAAATATAAAACTATTCTAAGCATTTTCAAATCACCAACATATCTCGACGATGGTTCAAATAGTTTTACTTAAAACCCATATTTATATATGGATGCTAGTTTGAACTTTACAAAGTTATGTAAAAATATTTATTTGCATAATACGAGAGTAACAGTAAAGTTTTATGCACTGTCGTACTTACAATGTTATTAGTATACGAGTGTGTTGGCATTTTACGATTTGTTTGCAGTTCTGTGTTCATTATATTGTAATAGACCTGTGTGGGACAGTTTCAATGTTTGTGTTGAAATTAGAGGGTTGTGGGTTTGATTTTGATGTGGGGAAATATTTTTTATTCTATAGGTGTACAACTCAACAGGTTGTGGTTTCGATTGCCACTAGAAGAAATGAAATATTTATTTAAATCTATATTGTCATTTCTTTGCTCTGGTTTCGAGGCAGGCCGCGGCGTTGAGTTTCGCCACTCAACACACAATATCTCCAAAATATCGGCGGAAAATGGGCAACGCTAGTTTCCCTCTGTCTACCCTGCTGTTTGCGGGAAACAGCGTACAGCTTATTTTTTTAATTATTATAAATAAGAATATTTAGAATAGATTTTTTTTCGATGCATTTATTAGATCGAGCTGCAATTAAGTAAGTATATAATAAAATCTAAGAATCTGAATTACACGCACTTATAATTGTTGTTGATCGATGTCTTGTAAAATCAATGTTTTCCAATATGTAAGCTTAAACTTTTTGTGCTACAAAGTAAAATTATTCCGCACCGACAGTATATTTACGTCCCACTGTGAAGAAACGCCTGGAGTTTCTTAACTCGACAAGTTAACAGTTTAAACTACTGATATATGTATTTCAATGCACAAATAAACATCGAACGTTTTAAGAACTGGAAAATTATACGGGAAATCTTGATTTTACACCTTAGCTATTTGACACCTATGTAGTGTGTATGTACGTATGATACACTAGTGGAATTGGTTTGGCCAATACAGAGTAGTTACTATCTCGAATCCCGTCATTATGACGATCTCAAATTATGAAGATTTCTTTTAACGTTACACTGGATCCCGCACGTAGAGGGGTAGGTTACTACGAGTGTCTTAATACTTTAAGACACTCCGTTCTCTTTTTTTTTGGTGAATTGTGGACGCATGGCGTGTTGAGTGGCGCAACTCAATGTCACATTTTGCCTCTTTACCAGATCAATGTTTACTATATTTGAACGATATTTTTTCATATAGTCACAATTTGTGCCCATTTTTCACGACTAGCCTCTTTATGTTTAATATCAAAAATGTATAATAATATTAAAAAAATATATAATAAAAGCTGATTTGGTTGGTGTGCTTATTTCAGAAAAGATCTTCTTGTCTTAGATAGTCTACTTTAGGAGGAAGACCTATATATGAGTATATTATTATAGGTCTTATATAACATCACTGTAATCGATTTAGTGAAAGCCACTGTACTTGCGGTCTAACTTACCACGTGTCATATAAAATTCCTAGTTATTGTCTAGTGACCACGCGGGCGAAACCACAGATAAATGGTGGTAAATTATAAAACGAGATGTTTTCACTATACTACTATAGTTAAATGAATATTGTATCAAAAGTTGATAAGAAAGTTATTAATTCAAATATACTCGTATGTATGTGCGTTTTAGTGTTTTTTTTTATTTTTATAATGTTCACATTTGCTTATTTCGCGGAGTTGAATTGCGCCATACCTACATATAATTTTTCCCATTATTTAATTATTTTCTTTTAGATATATTTCAGGTATAATTAGCTAACTAACAACACTGACATTAAAATATTGAACTATTGCAAATTAGGAGTGTAGGTATATACCTAACAGAGAGGCTCCAAGTCATTCTGAATCAACAAGCGTGAAGTCATTTCGGTTTCGACAAATAAAAGACATCAACGCGCTCATATGTTCGCCAATTATACCCTGACCTTTGCATTTTGGCATAATCTAATAAAATATGCACCAATATATCATATAATTTTTCATATTATCAATAGCTATTGTTAGATAATTTAAATAAATTAGCAACATATATGTAATCGTGTGTAAATAATAACATAACCAGTTTACCATTATTTTGCCTTTATTTAGCTTTAAGTTATATCTTGCATATAGCAAGACCGGTAGAGACATTCTAGTGCCATAAAACTATTTTTTCCCTATTTTAAGATTAAATTCAGTAACAGAGAAAACAGAGGGAACCCAGGAACCTAGCGCTTAGACATTCTTTTGTCATTAAGATTTTTCTGTTCCTAACTTTCCGTCGAGTGGGATTCCCCCGTGTGGAAATCGAACCCACAACTATCACGTTTACAGTCACATGCTTATGCATCTACGCTACAATAGCATCAATGACATGACCATAATTTTAAAAATTTCAATCGAAATGACAAAAAACACGAAAAAGTTCTTATACGTATACAAATATACAGAGAGGTCTTACATAAGTTGATATTAAGTAAACGTTAAAGTTATGTAATAGAAGATGTTCCACTCGTGATATTTGGCGATACCAGTAGCGTATTGAAGATGTTGTTTAAGACTACTTACTCTATGTGATTTACTTACTATTCCTAAAATTATATTATAGGTTGTGGCTAATTACATCTGTTATTTTTTAAAGTCAAAGATCAGTTAATTCTCCACCTTTAGCTTCAAAAGGTAAATGTTAACTTTACGTTGTCTAAACATAGCGAAACATAGCAAATATTTTAGCTAACATAGTAAATATTTTAAATATTTCTAATTTTGCGGAGTTAAAAATCAATTATGAGCAGTACGTAGTTCTGTTGAATCCGTACCAAAATCAAAATTTGTCTAATATCAAATAATTAACGTCTAAAAATTATTTTAAACTACGATAACGCTCTAAAACCAAACAAACAAAGTATAGCTATAATCATTATAGTCCTTTATAGTCGCTGTACTGGATTTACCGTAGACGCAACGATAATGAGTTTGATTCCCACTCAGAGGAATGAAACATTTCACTTTCCTCGTTCTGGACATAAGACACACGTACATAAGACATAGCGCAGAGTTGATTTTCGCCACTCAAGACGCCATGCCTTGAAGCCGGGTCAAAAATTCGGAACGGAGGGTCTTAGCACTAATTTCCCTCTATTTCTACCATATGCGGGATAAAGCGTGAAGCTCAAATAAAACAACATTATGCAATCAAAGCAAACACGCTCTCGCAGCATATCCAACGCTCCAATTCCACTGTATGTTTCACACGCGTCGTCTCGCTCGCGTCAGAGCCGTCAAGCCTTGACGTATCTGTATGACCCGGATCATTGGGTTCGAGCATCGTAGCATAATTGCATTATAGTAAAAAATTGTTTGTTAATAATCTTTACTTGCGTAAATTTATGAGTATATATTTATTGAAGCTATTGTGGCGCAGTTGGGCAGTGTCTGCTAAGTCTGGGTTCAATTTCCAATTGAAAGAATGATTATATTTAATTTATTTCGATTTCTCCGCCCTAGTAGACGAACCAAGGTGTTAAACTGAACGCAAAAATGCATTTTACACACAGACAGACAGAATACAAGGATTTCCTCTGCCTATCCCACTATACGAAAAAGAGTATTAATCTGCTTTGTTTTTGCAAGTTTTATAGTTTGTATGTACATTTGAATAGATTTTTAGTTTCACAGCTTCTGTAGCGAACACATAACTGGGTGGCCAAAGAGAGCCTGCGAGAAGCATGGAAGTACCTATTTTGAGGCATTTATAAAATTTTATTTTTCTTTCAAAATAAGATGGAGAGATCCTAGTGTTAAAATGATCCGCTTTTCTTGCAGTTTTAAATAATTCAAAAATACATTGTGGGTTCAAGGATTCTGGGTTCGATTTTTACTCAAGGGATGCATTACTTTCATTTCCATTTAAAAATCTTGCATTTATGTATTAAAAACATTTAACTATAACAAAAAATATACTAACCAAAATTTAAAATGAAGTTTTATTATTATTAAATACTTATGCTCTCTATATATACACATATACAACAAACGAATATTCCACATTATCGACCTCAAGCCCTCTAAACTCAAACCGGACGTTGTTTTTTTTCGACGCTGTCATGACAAGACGTACGCTGCACGATGACGTGTCATGTCGAAATTCCCAACATAACTGAGAATGAGTTAATTATTGTTTGTTTTTTCCTCACCTGTCTATCGCACTTTTATGGGTTAGGCAAAAAGATACTAGGGACCATCCATTTTTTAAAATTTTCCGCCTTTTTTGACAGACCGCTGATTATGAGTAGCGAATCTTTACGCTGTATTCATAAAAATACATATTATTATAGATAAGAAGGGTTTAACCTAACCAACCAGTTCTGGTAAAGAAACAAAGCTTGGCGTTGATTTTCTCTATTTAACACGCAATACCTCCTGAATTGGGTGGAACGTTTGGAACGGAAGTGTATTAATGGGGACGGAGTATCTTAACACTACATTGTCAGGTTCCCTCTGCCTACCCTGCTCTGTGCAGGATACATCTTTGAAACTGTACAATAAGCAACTTTACCAATAGGCATACAATGTATAGAAGAAATAAACGCAATTTCAAAGTAAACAGAACACTAAAAACCACAAACTATAATTAGTATAAATAAATGACGCGTCACTTTAGTTCGCTTGTAAACAGTCACTTTCTTAGTCCAGTCCTTCAGTTCAAAAGCTACGGCCACATTACGCCGTATACCTTCTCGTACATTGTAGGTTAGATTTCTTTTTAATGAGTACTTTATACTGACATAAAATGTATATATTTTGTTTTACCTTCATTCTGTATTCCCCATACATAGCAGGGTAGGTAGGGAACCTGAGAACCTAAGCATTGCTTGTTGTTGGTTTACCATAGAGTAAAAATAAAAATAATTTAAATATAATCATCAAATTTCCTTACCTTTCAATAGAGAATCACCATAAAGTTTAAGTAATCCACTTCATCAAAAATACATCGAGTCACGCTATTTAATCTACTTTTAAAACTATTCTATATAATAAATATATATATTTAACATATAAAACTATCAACGGTCATCAGAAGCAGCAGTAGAGCCTAAAGCAACAAATTACAAAGAAATTTCAACATTACTACTATAGGTGGTCCAAAATTGCAGTGTAAAGGAAGTTTTACAATAGAAAATTCACATATGAATTCTTACTTGACAATAGCAATAGAAACGATCGTAAAACTAAAGAAACCACATAACTTTCCTTCAGTCATAAAAGCTATGGTAAATGTATGTATGGGTCATACAAGTTTGTTACGAGCACCAAAGTTCTAGGAAGATTTTCTTTACATATTGTTACTTGTTAGGCTCCGACGTGTTCTTTTGTATGAATCGTTTGAAATTTTGTAATAAATCTACTTGAATGTGGTAATGATGTATGTATGGATGTAAATATATATGAAACTAAAATCACTTGCGGCGTTTACTTCCGTCACCCAACACGCAATGCCTCCAGGATTCGGCTTTCGGTCTACTTAAATTAATTGATTGATAAATAAATTATAATTGATTATGCTATGGTTGATGTTAGAGATGACACCCTTAAGACTTATAGTATCTAACTGTAAAGGAACTTTGCAGTTCAAATGATAATATTATTTGTATTGAAAAAAAATATTAACAACATTTACTGCCACCAAACATAAATTAATCAATAAAAATCAACCCTTCAACTGTCTCTAGTCTCATTACTAGCATAAAGCTTAAAATTCAATACATATCTATTCCCATAACAGTTGGTACAAACGATATAGCCTCATAGAAAGCGAGTAAACACGTCGCCATGGAAATTAGCCGGCTTAGTACCTTATTACGATATATTAAAGTTAAATAAACTTAAATCGTCGCTAGAGCCCTCGGATACCTAGCCGACCTGATGATTGCGTACACGTTCCTTATGGGAGGGTGTGTGGTGCAATTTTATTTTATTTTATGAATATTTTTATTAGTTCAATGTTGTTTTTTAATTTTTATAAATGAAAATGTTTATTTTATATGTACTAGGCGTCATGGCGTTATGTTTCGTTACTCAACGTTTGTTGCCCTGCCTATAGCCTCTTGTAACTAGGGCTATATCTCTATTAATACTGCATAAATATGTATATTGCTTGTCGAGTAATAAAAATTAAAGCCAATCTGTGATTTACTAAAATTGCTGTTTACATAAACTAAAAGTATAACATTCTCTTGTAACCTACCAATACCGCTTATAAGGGATTTTTTGTATTAAGACACTTTGTTCTCCACATTAGTACCGAATTTAAAGACATCGAAAA
>FAPP01003720.1:11802-26474 GCA_001485965.1 Heliconius ismenius | reverse complement strand
AGTAGGTTGAGTAGGAGGGCAGATCCTGGCAATAACCAGGATTAATACCAGGAGGAAGCCTGCTATTCCATATTAAGAATAGAAAAATATTTTTTTTAGTAATATTTAGTTCATTCATCATTCATGAGATCAATCTTTGGGTGGCAGAAAAAAGATCTGCAACCCAATGGGCCGGCATGGTCAGCATGGTGAATTGTGGAATATTAAGTAGTTTCTTGTATTTATCCATTATACACAATATTGTTTCTTTATTGGTATAAATAAAATTATTAAGAAGTAATTTTAAATAAGGTGAAAAGTTTTTATTTACTTATTTTTTATAATTTTAAAGCTTTATATTTCACATACAAGAAAAACCAAAGAAATTGTTTAGATGTGAAGTTTTAGCTAATATTTTTAACTACAGTCTGTGGTACACCATCTTAGTATGCATAATATACCTACTATTACTCTACTTAAATATAAACAATGTAATATTTAAATAAAATTAAAAGATGTCCACATCAAGTAATCGAAAAAAATCAGTATTACCTCCATTCAAGCATGAGCATTTTCATATAGAATAGACTAAGATCTTTGTTTAAATAGTTTTGACTATTACAAACCATTTTACACCATAATAGAACAAAGCAAAGTAATAACATTAAACATGAATATGTTTATGTTATTAAAATAACAAAATTTTTAATGCAACATACCTTATGATTAAACTATTCACTTCAACTATTGTTATCTATATATCTTTATTTGGCCTTCATTTATACAAAGGGAAGAAATGAAAAATACAAATAATGTCAACATTTTAACTCATTAAACTAGGAAAATTTTGTATATATATATTTAAATAGTCAACATTGAATTTTAACCATTGCATAGTCTGCATCACGCACCCATTGAAATGTTTTACATAGAGGATAAAACTAACATATTATATGAAATCATTACATATTGGAGAGTTAACTTATTGTAGTTTTATTATCCTTCATGAGAATTGAAATTGAAAATGTTTCAATGCCTTAAATAAAAAAAATATATATTATTTTCATTTCGCTTATTCAATTGGATTTAACAAATGTATAACGTTTATAATTGAATGTGGTAGAAAATAGTTTAAACTACGTTAAATACGATAATGTAAGTACTTACTACGTAAAAGTCGATACATAACAAATCTTTATAATATCATATTGTAACAAAGCAACAGCGTCATTAAGATTCTTTGCTAAGCTTAAAACAAAAATCAGAACAAGTCGATAAGAATAAATTAATTTCAAGGTTTACTAATGATGCATTGTTACTAAGTTCCTTAAATAAATATGCACTATATTTTATGACAAAATACTCAAAATCCGTCGACTTACCTTGAAAGACTAATATATATCTGGAACGTTTACAGTCGCAGCACTATACAACAAAGTCAACTTGATAAACACACATTGGTAGATAAAGAAAATGCGACGTAATAAAATACTACAAACGTATTGTCGTGATGTTTGACAAATCCTGAATCGATTATTTTCTCAATACTAACAAAATTTCCAAAAAGCAATTGTAACACATCAATCTATAAAATAACACACTTGGCAAATGATTGTCACTATTTAATTTTGGCCCATAATGATTTTCACTGATTTTCAAACACTCAAGAGCAAAAACAGCTGGCTGATACCAAAGCGTGTTTTTTTTTTTACAAATTTCAACACAGACAAAAGTCGCGTTCACCCATCCATTTTATATTGTCATTCAATAAATCGGTAATTGTGATACCGGTTTTCAATAGAAAAATACGATTTTTAATTTATGAATATTATTAATATATATCATATCATTTTCAACGTTAATATATAACTTACATTAAAAATAAATAATATTTTTTTTATTAAATCAATTACTTTTATTCATTTTAAATAACATCTTACAGCATAAATTCTTCGAATATAATTATGTTACAGTGTATAAAATATATAATTGCTATTTGTTTACAAAAAATACTATAAACGATTTATAAAAAATCACTGAAGTCCTTGTTCACGTAATTTTTTTCACCACTGTTGTTAATTCCACATAAAAAGTCTTCATCATTTGACAAGCAAAGATTTTTTAAGATATCAGATGGTGATGGAATATTTTTGTCATTAATTGGTACGGAATCAATCAGCTCATCTAAATTAGATTTGTAAAGATCAATATTCTTCTCATTTGCTAAATTGTTATTAGCGAATTCTAATGGATAATTGTGACATAACACATTATCTTCACTAAAAGCTTCAGAAATTATCGTAAAGTTTTCGGATTCCATATCTTCTAAAGATAATTGGGCTCCTGTTTTTACTAATTCAACATTTACTTCCGATACTTCAGGATAGTTAGTTTGTTCCAATACAATATTATTAGAATCTAATATGCTAACATTTGTATTTAAATCACAGTCTTTTTTCTTCTTAAGTTTTTCAACTAGTTCACCCGTTTTCCTTATTACAGTACCAGGTGGTTGAGCTTGACATTTATGAGTCCTTTGAGATACCTAAAAAATAAACATTGCAATATTTTATGTATACCTAAAAAATAATAAAAAATAACTATATTTTCAACCCTCACTTTATATCTGAAGCTCTTTTCACAAGCAGTACACTTATAAGGCATTGCACCGGTATGGATACGCCTATGCACTAAATATGAGACTCGTTGTCGAAAACATTTACCTGAAATTTTTTGTGTATTAAGCAATAGAAAATAGTTTTAACGTAAAATATTGTAAGGTGACAAATTATTGCAATACAAAATCTTTAAAAAAGATATATTATTTCATAGTTTTTTAACTAACCACAAGTTTCACAAGCAAACGGTTTTTCACCGGTGTGAATACGTTGGTGGTTGTGGAGGGTTGAAAGTTCTTTAAATGATCTTCCGCAAAAGGTACACCTGTGTGGTTTATCATCATTGTGATACAAAAGATGTTTATGGTACGACTGTTGAAATGTAAATGTTTTGCTGCATTGGCTACACGCGTACGGTGTCTCACCTGTAAATATATCAAATGATATACTTCTATGAATATAAAATTTCTTACTTTTTCAAAAACTATAATTAATATTAAAGTGAACTGAATAACCTTATGTATTTCTTTTAGTATTCGTTATAGAAAATGGAAAATACAATAAGATTTTGTTAGTATAAATTACCTCTTAAATTTATTTTAACCTGTATGTAGTCGCTTGTGTTTCTTGAGGAAATATTTGGTGGTAAAACATTTGTGACATACATCACACTGCCACTGTTTACAATCGTTTCTCTCAATTTCAACTGGCTTATTTTCTAAGGCAACAAATTCATTTTTTTCATTACAGTTTTCTTTTATATTTTGTTCTTCATTATTGTTAGAGTTAAATCCATAATGTGCAACTCTTAAGTGAACCATTAAAGATCCTCGCATCTTAAAACTTTTAGTGCATATATGACAATTGTAACGTGTAAATTGATGATGGACATTATCCTGAATATTATGAATCAGACATTTATGCATTTTTAATATGTTAGAGTCAACAAAATGTAAGCCACAAATGTTACATTTATTATTATTTGACTGCAACAAAGGTGTTTCAGTTTTTACAGTCGGCATATAGAGTGAGTTATGATTATGAACTCCGTTTCCATCTGCGTTTGAACGTATGTCTATAACAGGCATTGTGTTTATGGCTATAACTGGCAACTTGGGATATATTTTTACAAACTTTACTTGTGTATTCCCTGTTGATACAGTTGTTTTATTTTTGGACACAGGTTTCTTATTTTTGTTCTGTTCTGTAACTGTATTTTTGGCTTTCTGTAATGATGTGATCTTCATTTCTAAATCTTCTTTAGGTGGTATTACCTTTACATGGCTAAATAAGTGAATAGTGAGCTTATCCAAGCCCAGAACTTCCTCTTGACAAACTGGGCAAGCAATTGTATTTGTCGATACGTAAATTAACCTATCTTTAAGGGCCTGAGCAGTATCAAAGATTCCTGTATGTGAACACACAGGACACGGTAACGATGCAGCATCAGCACTCATTTTAGTGAATTATATTAATCCTTAAAATATCTGATAACAGCAAAGTGCTGCAACGTTCGCGTGAAACTACACTGCCTGAGTTATTTTTGGAAGATTACGCGCTTATTCTTTTGGCGGCATTTCAAGAAAATTTTCATCGTAAAGTTTTAGTTTACTTTAAACATGATCGAGATTCAAAAAGACTCATGTTAAAGTCGAAACTTATATGTATTTTTCGTAATATTCATTTATATATTTTTAATACTTATTTATGTATTTATTTAAATTTGCTTGTTAAAATGCAATCATTTTTAAAATTACAATTGCAAATGCAATTACACAGTACGCAAGCTAAATATATTTTACTTGTAATATTATCAAAGATGAGTTTTTGCTTTCAATAGTGAAAAATATTGTATTATGTTTAACTTACTATTATAATTTAATAAAAATGATTACGATTACGATTAGAGTTGTAAACATAACAACCACATTTTTTTAAATATTTTAATTTATATATCCATTTTTTTTAATATAAATCTAATTTCTATAATAACATAAAAAAAAATGCTTACTTGAATCTGTTTAAAAAATAACACAACTTTTTAATTTATTTCTTTTATAGTTGAAAAACAACACAATAATTTTAAAATGTATGAAAGCTCTTTTAAAGGAGAAAATAATTATAACTAAAATTAAATAAAAAATAATAATAATATATTATATACCTAATATATTGTATAGGAAAGAAAATATTCTCAATCAGCTTCAGCTTCACGTTGTACCTATCCCGCACAAAGCAGGGTAGGCAACCGGGAACCTAGTGTTAAGACACTCCGTTCCACACTTTCCCCCAAATTGAGAACTAGAGGTATTGCGTGTTGAATGGCGGAACTTAACGCCGCGCTTTGCCTCGACATCACAATTTTTTTTTCCAGCTTCAGGCTGTATCCCGCGTATAGCAGGGTAGACGAAGGTAGCCTAGTTTTAAGAATTCCGGAGCTGCTGATGTTTTATTGCGTGTTGAGTGGCTGAACTCAATGCTGCATCGCCAAAATATATAATCAATATAATTGTTTCCCAAAGTATGATTAAATATGAGTGATTTCTCAAATTTCATTGAATAATAATATATTTAATCGAGGTCAGTCGTGCCGAAAGAGCACAAGCATGCTACTGTAAGCGCAACAGTTTGTGGGTTCGATTCCCCTCGAGGAAATTAAATATTTAATATTTTCAATTCCTCGCTCTGGTAAAGAGGCAAATTGCAGCGTAGAGTTCCGCCACTCAACACGCAATACCTCCAGAATTTGGGGGAAAGGAAGTATCTTAACACTCAGTCCCCAGGTTTTCCTTGTCTACCCTGCTATCTCTGTGCGGGATGCAGTATAAAACTAAATAAAACATCAAATTGTATTTTTATCACTGTATCATAAATTTATATTACATTTCTACGCTATTCTTGCAAGATTTAAAAATGATTTTATATAAAGCTTGTCGTCGCCAGCAGCATAGATGATTATACATACTACTACTACTTACTAGAATTCCCAAATTGATAAACTAGTATAATACTTAATTAGACTAGTATTTGTACTTGAATTAGAAATCAATTCAAACCAGTTTATGATGCATGAAATAAAAATAATACTATTTAATTTACGTATATATAAAAAATAATTATTCTGACTCTTATTCAGACTTGCATAATAATACCGTATTTAAACAATAATTATAATAAATAGGTAAAAACCGAAATTAATCATAGAAATTTTGTGATTGAACAGCACTACTTCATAATTAAGTCTTGTTAGTCTGTGGTTTCGTCATTTCATGTTTGTTTTGTATTTTTCAAAATAGGCGCTCTAGTTCACTAGTTCCTGATAACATTTCAGATTTTGTTCTTCGATATAACACTTTTTGGTTATTGCTTAGTTACATATTTATTATTAGTTTTTTATTATTTTTTGATCTAAGTCAAAGGTTAAAAATAAAAAAGACTCACTAGTTGCTGCTCAGAAGTATTTTTCTACAATGAGTGAGAATAATGAGAAGGTGCCACGATATATGGCTCAATTATTAGAAGAACTTGGTTGGGGCCAGGGAACTAGAATCCCGTTAGCAAATTCTGATAACCAAAATTTTGAAACTATTCTCATTGACAGGTAAAATTAATACGGTATCTTATTTAAATAAATAATTATAAATTACACTTATATTCTGATAAACCTCACATAAATTTAAAACATTTTAGACAAAATGAAATACAGCGCTTGAAGGAAGCTCTCATTTTACAAAACCAAAAGCGCGATGATCTTAACAAATATAAGAATTTTGTTCAAACAGAATATCAAGAGAACACTGTAAGTTATTAGATATATATGTAAAATACATATAGAAAACAATTAAAATTGTATGCATAAATGTAAAATGAGAATTGTATGTTAAAATTGTATAATAGAGAAAACAATTAAAATTGTATGCATATATTTTCTAGCGTTTACTATTTGCCCATAAACAACAATTAGAACAAGAAGTTAAACTTCAACAATTATCCTTCAATGAATCTGAGAGATTGGAGAGAGATGTATTTGATTGTAACAAACAGAACAATTTAATATCTTCTCGTATAGAAAAAGTTCAGAGTAAGTTTGAAATAACTGTATCACTTATCTCTCATAATTATACCATATTATGTTGTACATGATAGAAAACAGAAATTCTAAATTCTAATTATTAAGAAATTTGCAAAGCATCATAATGTTTCAGATAACATTGCTAGATTATTGAAAAAGGCTGATACACTGAAGAGTGAGGTTTGTGGGGAGCGTGGGGCCCTGCAAGAATGGAGAGCTGCTCTTGAGAGAAGTGCAGGCGACATAACAGCCATTGAACAGTTTACTAAACTAGATCATTCTAAAGCCAAAGTTTGTTTGTTTTTGTTTCACTTGAAATATTTTTTTTCTCTCATTATCTAAATGCCTATTTTCTAAACATTTTGGTAAAGAGAACTTAGTGTCAAGACACTCCATTTTCTGATTCCTGTCAGAATCCAAGATAAGCCTTTTTGAGTGAGGATTCTCAATGCATATAACATTATGGATGTCTTATCAGAGAAGAGGAATAAAAAATTCATATCTGTAGGGTGGCATAAATCCAGATCCATCACAATTATTATCAATCAATGAATTTATTTACTTAATATAATATTTTGTCTATATGTGAATAATAATTCAGTTTTTAACTTAGCTTAGATCAATAAATAAAAAAAATAATATATTAATAAAAAGACTACTAGTAACTGATATTTCTAGACATGACATTAGTTCCGGCCGTTTTCTAAATTTAATGTAAAGATAAAGATAACATTTTCCTATAACTGGTTATTAATTGGGTAATTATATGTTATGTCAATAGTAGCCAACGGTATGCAACACATTTGCTAAAAGTAAAGAACTGAAGATATCATCAATATTAATGATAAGAAATTCAAATAATTATAACTTTATTTTTAATAAGCTTTACTTTATTAAAAAAAACTTTTCTTAATTTAATTATGTGAAATATAACTTAACTATTTTAACAGGGTCTAGAAACAAAAAGGCAGAAATTAAAACTGGAACATGATCAAATGTTAGAGAGGCTTAATCAATTGGTTTCCAATCTTAGTGCTGAAGAGAGAGCCTGCGAAAGAATATCTGTACAGGTAAGACACATATAATTATGTACATATTTGATATGCAATAAAAATTGAACTTAGACTTTTTAATATATTTTTTAATAAATGCATAATATTATTTTCAACCTTTTCCTTTTACTTGAATATACCAAGATCTCTGTTTTCCCCCATTTTTGCGATATAGTGTGTTGTGTGGCGGCACTCTAGGCTGTCACTTGTTTTACCAGAATGCATACCCGTGGAAATAGATATATTTATGTTTAAATATTATTATTCAGGTTATGGAAGGAATGGAGCAGCGGAAACAAATGATGATTATGTGGACAAGTGCTGTAGAAAATTTAAGGCAGCGCGACACTGATATTCGTAATATCAGAGAGGTGCTTTAAAGCTTTTTTTCACTGCTGAGTATGATGTTACTAGAATAGAAAGATGCTAATATTGTTTTTAACATCTTTCTCTAGTATTGTACTAGAGAAAGATGTTAAAAGCATATGGACCCCTAGATATGGCCTGTATGAAAAGGTTATTATTATTTTGATGGTGGACGAGGCA
The DNA here is from genome assembly GCA_001485965.1 of Heliconius ismenius. Taxonomy (NCBI): domain Eukaryota; kingdom Metazoa; phylum Arthropoda; class Insecta; order Lepidoptera; family Nymphalidae; genus Heliconius; species Heliconius ismenius. The sequence continues at coordinate 18,207 of FAPP01003720.1, read as the reverse complement.
AAAGAGATCGTTTGGCGGATTCGAGAGCGTGAAGCAAAAAATTATAAACCCCAAACGAAAGTGTACATTTTTACTATTACTTTTTTTTTAGCTTAACGCTGTATCCCGCATGCAGTAGGGAAGGTAGAGGGAACCTAGTGTTAAGACTCTGTTTCCCACTCTTCGCCGAATTTTTGAGGCCTTACGTGTTGGGTGGCGGAACTCAATGCCACGCTTATGCGACTGTGTCATGACGGCCTCTAAAAGATTATTAAAAATAAAATACATTCTAGGACTACGCAGTACTAGAGAACGAAGCCAACCAGCTGGCGGAACAGTGTCGCGAGCAACAAAGCTTCTGTGAGCAGCAGCGAGGCAACAACGCGGATGCGCAGCGCGAGTCGTTGCTCCTGGCACAGCGTTTAGCGCAGATCCGCCTGGAGCAACAGCGCCTGGGTGAACAGAACCTCAGCTTGGACAGTGAGGTTTGTGCTCTGGAATATGTTTAGGTGGTTGGTTTATTATTATTTGATAAAAGTTAATGGTCTCTTTCAGTTTAAAAGTTTGAATTCTTCAATTGAGAGATGTGATTGTGATTTGGACACTTGGACCAATTTCAACTTTCATGTCCTTAGCTTTAGTAGTTGTCGTAGTATGAGGCCATTCTTGACGTAGAAGCATAAGCGTGAAACTGTAAATGCGACAGGTTGTGGGTTCGATTCCCATTTGAGTAAAGAAAACTCGCTCTGGTAACGAGGTAAAGCGCGGCTTTGTTACAAATCAACACCCAATGCCTTCAGAATTTCTTAATGGGAACGAAGCGAGCGTGCCCATTTGTTCGTGTGCTTCATTGTATTTTTTTAACTATTCAATATTATGTACTACCATTGTTGTTTTTTTAAATATTCATTGTATTTTGTTTATTTGCAAACCTTATATGTTTTATTCTTTATTTTATAACACAGGTTCAAAGCTTACAACGCGAACTAAGCAATATCCATATTTCATTGGAAAAACTTCATATGCAAAATCGTCAGCTACTTGACAATCAGCATAAGAAAGACGATGCACTGACTTCACTAAATAATAAAGTAAGACCTTACCTACATATTATATGTGTGTTTATGTTAAGACAACATAGTATTGTATTTACTGTAAGTATATGACGTGAAGTATAGTTTGAAAAAATGTAAAATATTCCATAGATTGCGAAATTGTGGCGGAATAAGACAACCTATGACTGTAAATGCATGTTTATTGATTCGATTCCAAATAGTGGGAATGAATTATTTACATAACCGTGCTTTGTACGCGATATAGGGAGTGGAATGTAAAGTTGTACCACGTAATTTGCAGTGCCTCCAATTCAGATAGAAAGTTGAGGAGAGAGTGTCTTATCACCATGACTTTTTCGATATTATTAGAAAATATACCATTTGTGTTGTGTAACTTTTATATATATTGCTAATAAGCTTTTAAAATTGTTTTATAATCATAGTTTGTAACAAAAAAATATACTTTTTCATTTATATATGTTTCAGATCAAAGAATTGAAAGAGAAACTATTGGACTCCACTGACAAGTCGAAATGTTCAGAAAAACGAGCCAAGGAGCTGGAAGATATGTTGAATGTAAGATGTTTCTTTTATAGTTTGAACTTTAGTACTTTTTGAAAATAAAAATTTTGAGAAAGACACTCTTGACTAAAGACAAAGCACTGTAAGTAGCAACACGAATGTCTCTAAGTTGGTAAAGTGAAGACTCTCTACCCTCCCTCCCATTTTTACGGGAATAACCGGGACGCTCTTTTTTATACATAATCTGTTTGTTTTTGTGCGTCTAGTTGTTAACGAAGCCGTCTGGCATGACAGCGCGGCGTTGAGTTCCGCCGCTCACAGCACAATGTGTCTTAAATTGGGCGAACTTGAAGCTGTTTATCTTATGTTATTTTTATTTATCATATTTATTTATTATTGTTTAAGCTGTGTATAATAATTCTAATGCTATCATAAAAAAAACGTTAATATATAAAATATATTTCAGGAAGAGGAACGTTGCGCTAACCAGCTGATGGTGAACCAGCAGCGGGCCATGCATTGCTCGTTCGTAGAGCAACAGAAGCTACTGGGTCTGAAAAATGAAGAGAAGCTGTTCCACATGCAGCTTAAATGTACTTTCTTTATTATTTTGTATTTGGTATTGTATTAAGCTAGATATAAATTGTATATGTGTAACTGCCAGTCGTGGCGCAGGGGCACAGGCGTGTGAGTTTCAAGGACTGGTAATGAGTTCGACTCCCTCTCAAGGAAATGAAATATGGAATATTGTTTTTCCTCCGATCTGATGTCGAGGGAAAACGAGGCGCTGATATCCGTGCATGAATGATGATGTGAAGCATCTTAATACTAGGTTCTCTCTTCCTACGCTGCAATACTTCCTTTCTTTTAAATCCTATGAGAAAGAAAATAAGATTTATTATGTATATAAGGATCCAAATGTAGTTAATAAAATATTAGTATTATCATGCTATATTTTGTTTTTATACTTGCGGCTTGCTTTTACCTGCGGCTTCGCCCTTGCTATAATATAGCCTTCCTTCAAAAGGCGGCATTGAGTTTTTGCCACTCAACTCGCAATGCCTCCAGAATTCGAAAATAGGGAAAGGAGAAAGTTTTATGATTATACCCATCAGTGTACAGGATACAATGTGACAATATAGCCTTCTTTGATAAGAAGGTTATGGACAAAAACTCTTCAGCTTTATAAAATATTATTATTGACTAAATAGTATAAATATTATTGATAACATAATTTACATAAATATTATGGTGTAGGTAAAAAAAGTAAACACTTATATGAATTGCAGCGTCTAAAGCAAGTATGAGCAAATTGGACACCAAACAAGAGGGACTCGAAAGAAGTCTACAAAATCAAAAGGAATCGTTGTATGCAATTGTATGTAACTATTTGCAGCACATCTGTGAATATGCATTTATTGTACTATAATCAGCACCAATGCTTCTTTATGTAGAATTTGATAAATAGTACATTATTGTAAAATACTTGTTATATGTAAATGTAAAATATAATGTTCATTTTCATTTTATGTGATGTGATGAGACAAAGCACGACGAGTAAATGGTATGAAGTAGGAAATTGGAAAACGGAGTGTTTTAGCACTACGTTCCCTCTGCATACTCTCTCTATACAAATAAAAAAATATATATCAAAATAATTGAATGTTACATATGTACTAATATGTGGCATATTTTTTGTTTTATTTCAGTGCTATCAAGTAGAGACGATTGGAGCTCGTGTCGCTCACATGGAAGGTGCGCAAGCAGAGCGCGAATGTTCCGCGGAGTTAGCTGCAAGAGAAGAGAGGTAAAATGTTATATATTATAAGCTTAATTTTCAAATAAATATGTAATATTAATATCAATAATTAATTTATATTAATTATTAATATTATCAGAAGACCCAGATAATTTTATTCCAGCCTAGCTAAACTAGCTAGCTCTTAACTCCTATTTATATTCAACCGGAATAGTTTGAATTTTTTTTGCAATTTTACGATGATCTCCTTATAATTAGGTGTCGCGTTTACTGCCCAACTGACAACCACCCATAATCCAAATAGAGAGGTGTAGTATTCATCGAAAGAACCTTATCATTTCAATGTTTTAACGGTCGATAAATGAAAGCAAAATATTTTCTAGATTAAAGGACGTGCTCGCGCGCCACGCTGCCCGCGCGGCTCTCCTCGAGCGACACTCCAGCAAGCTGCACGACGACATGCGTCGCCTCACGCGCGACCTCGAGGTGCTCGGCGAAGAACATACTAGATTGGTATACTCCTTCATATTTTCTTTGATACTTCGAAATCTATGCAAATGAGTGATATGACTTTTAAAGAGCAATATCCTGTTAATAATACTTGTCGTTTATTACGCATTAGTTTTTAAACTTTTTTGTTCTTTTAATGCGATAGTGATTTATATGTCAGCATTCAAAGCTATAATGCTATATCCGGGCACACACATTTTTATGATTAAATTGCACTATTTATCAATTGTACCTATAAGCTATTGCATGAACCAACGTCGCGCGATATAAAAATAAATATTCATAAGAATCGATCAATTTACATCCACAGCAAAGTCGTCTAAAATCATCGATGTTGAACGTGGAGGGCGGCGACAAGGAGCTGCGTGCACTGCGCGACGCGTGGCGCCGCTGTCGCGTGGACGAGGCGCTGCTGCGTCTGCGCGTAGCGCACGCGTCCCGCGCGCTCGCCGGCCTCGGTGGAGCCGCGTACACGCTGCGCGAGCAGAGGTTGCATCTTGATGCGGTTGGGTTCTTTTCTTTGTTTTGTGACTTAGTGGTATGTGAAAACTATTGTCAAATTGAGATACAATGAAAATTTTGTGCTATAATTACTTTTCTTACTCATTTTTCCTACATTTACTTTTCTTTTTTATTTTGTCCTTTTTTTTTGGTAATATTGTTTTTTATAAAATGTAAATCAATTATTTTAATCAATTTAGTTTATATTTTATAAGTTAATAGAATAAGTAATTATTTTTTAAGTGAAACATATTTTTTTCTTACGACACTATTCTAAATAACACAAAAATGAGTATACAGATCATATAATTACAAAATGTATTTAATAACAACATTACGATAACATGAAGAGGACATTATATTGTTATTTACCTTTATATTTAACACCTATATATAACATTGTGCAGTAACCTAAATGAATTAAAACATGACACAGGCGATGAACGAGCGTCTAGTGGAGATCAGCGCTCGGCGCGACATGTTCGGCGTACAGCGCCGCGCGCTGCTGGAGCAGTGCGGCAAGTTGCGCGGTGACATACGCGAGCGCGAGCAGCGCGTGCACCAGCTCGTCAAGAGGTAACCCACCCGCTATGCATCTGTGTGTGCCTGGTACTTTACAGTATGGTTAACGAATCGTGGCCGCCCTGAACTTAGGTGTTCTGAACATTGGTTGTGGGTTCAACTCTTAATCGGGGGAATGAATTGTTATTTATTAATATATTCTTTTCTTTGCTCTGGTACCAAGACAAAGGCGCGACGTTGAATTCCGCCACCTAAGATGAATTCCTCGAAAATTCGGTGCAAATTGAGGAATGGAGTGTCTTAATTTATACCTTACGATGTGTGGAATGGAAGTGTGAAGCTTCCATTCTAATATTCAACGTTTAAGTTTACGCTCTAAGCCGGTGGTATAATATATTTTCTAATTTACAGATACGACATTTTCATATCATCTCTAGGCAAAGATGAAGCAGGACAGCAACTGTCAGTGACTTTTTTTAAAATAAAGGTAGAAAATTTAATTGTAAAAAGCTGAAATAAAAGTTCAATGGATATAGACCTGACATCCATGACTCCTCTAGTTCGCAGCGGAGCGTGCGGAGTTACGCGAGCGCGGTGCGTCGCTGGACGCCGACATCGGGCGCCGCGAGCGCGACATCTCTGCGCTGGAGGCCACGCTGCGGGTGCTGCACCACGCGCACGCGCACTTCTTGCACCACATCGCTCCACTGCAGCCCGACGGTGTGTGACCGAATACAACCTAAACCAATGTTAAGAAAAAAAACATCGTTTCTGATAGCATCGACACATTGAAACTACGAAAATGTCATCGGACTATCTTGCGTGTATTTAAATAAAAAGAAACCGGCCCAGTGCAAGTCGTGCTCGCCCGCCGAGGGTTTTGTACAAAAAAATTTAACCACAAAGAATCCTATGATTTTTTATTCCCTTTATAGCGTCGAAATACGGCGAAATACAATTATTACTCGATGTATAGCAATTCATCATTTCATTCATTTTTCACATCATATCATTTTTTTTAACTTATTAAATAAATAAAAAATAAATAAATAAATAATAAAATATAAGATTTTTCGCAGCTCCTGAAATAGCTGAGATAGATGAACTAAATCGTCAATACTACAAGAAACGGGACGAATGGAAAGCCCTAAGTGCTAAAATAGCTGAAATTGAAGAAGCCGTTAATAATTACATCTCGAAACTTACAACTCTAAATGATAAATACAAACAACTGAATGTCAGGGCGTAAGTATTTCATTATTATCAGTATTAGTTTATTGTAATGAATCTTTGTAATAATTTATAGTATTTCTTATTTAAAAAATTCCCATTTATAACAGAATGTCACAATTCACATCGACAAGGACCAGACGTTCTTGTTGTATGATCTAGATGCAATATGAAAAGCGTAGTTATTAATTGCTGAGTATTGCCTATGTTCAGGATTTATGAGTAAAAAAAGTATAAAAAACCTATTTTTGTTTTGACAGATCATAATCTTAGTATTTTGAATGAGAATGAATTAAAAGAAACCAAATTAAATCAGCCTCACGCTGT
>FAPP01003690.1:7076-19241 GCA_001485965.1 Heliconius ismenius | reverse complement strand
TAATAATTATTAATAATTTATTTTTATAAGTAGTTATTAGAAATGTTTGTTATTTAGTGTTTTATCTAACAAAAGTAAAAGAATGCCTATAATCGTAATGCACGTTTTTTGTTTTTGAGTAAAGATTCGAACCCACGATAATAGTAAGTAGTGTGAACATCTTTGAAAAATATTTTTTCTCTTTGCTTATTTTGGTATACAGTAGGGTTTTAGAGCATACCGACTCCGTTTGACTGTAGAATTCCTTTTTATTTCTAAATTGTATAATTTTTAGAATCAAAATAAAATTCTAAATTTACTTATTTTTGATAACACACCCACATACCAAAACTCACAACCATTCGCGTTTACAGTCACACTTTCTGCCCCTGTGCTACAACGCGACAAGTTTCTTTAAAATACTGATTAAGTTATTAGACTTCATTTTTACTTTTCACTTTGTTGACATATTTTTTTAATTAATTTAAATTGTTTTATTCCTTTATTTGGTAGGAGGAACCAATTATAGAAAATCCTGTAGAAGATGAAGTATTCACAAGTACTGACATTGAAATGGTATGATTTTTGATAGATATTTTTCGCTGGTTATATTTATATTCAAAAGTATATATATGTAGAAAAGTATATTAAAAAAATCGAATATAACCTATATATGCAGGGTTTCGTACCTCACCGCTCGTATTATCACTCTTCTTGACCATCTGTCTATCAGTCTAATCTCTGTCTGTTTTTTTTAATCTGTAAATCAGATTGTATTGTATAAATATAAAAACAATATTTTTCTAAATGCAGACAGAAAAATCTAAGGAGACAGAGAACGAAGAAAAACAGCAAAACCAGCAACAACGCGAACAACAAGAATCACAACGACAAATTCAAATACAAACGGAAATCAAGATAGCGTTCCCGGAAGTCAAATTTCCGACACCTGAGATTAAAGTCATACAGCCGGATGAACAAAAGGTATAAGAGATGTATGAAAAAAAAAACATTATGATAATTGAATATAAAAGAGATAAATTGTATTATACATATATATATAAAAAAATATATGTAAAAGCGACGGTTGTGGGTTCGATTCCTATTTAAGTAAACGAATTATATGAAAGAGTTCCGCCACTCAACATGCAATATCGCAAATTCGAGAACAGTGTGTCTTCGCACTATCTTCGCAGATTCTCTCTGCCTACCCTGCCATATGCGAGATGCACCGTTTTATTTTCGCTGACATTTTTTATAAAAACTTGTAAAAATAGTTCAATTTTTAAAACAAAATGTCTTAATAATTAAAATGTTTACATTTCATTAATTTTGTTCTTAAAAATAAGGTTATCAAAATATTTCAATATAAAAATCGGTAAATTTTAAACTTTGGGCTAACTTACATATTATAAACAATATAATTATGTATAATATAGATTAAAGAAGAAGTAAAAGAACCTGAAGAACCAGAAGAGAAAATCATAAAAGAGAAGGATGATGAAAAAAAAGCAGAAGAAAATGTAGAAGAACCGTGAGTGTTATTATCATATGTATATATATTTTGTAACCTAAAAGATATAATTTTAGTAGATTTTAGACTTTGCCAGCGTGGTCAAAGGAAAATAATTAAGAATTGTGTATGGTACATGACACATTGACATGACATTAACGCTGTGTCTTAGGTGTATTCTAAGTTTTTTTTTTAAATTTAACTCATTGCCTGCGTCTGTGTGTCTGAGTGGTGAAACTTAACGCTAACTTGTCTTTCGGGACGAGGAGTGGAAAATTCAATACCTTAGAATTTAACGAACCCACAACCGTCACGTTTTTATTTAAACACCGGTCCACTGCGCCACGACTGCCTCAAATAAAAGTGTTATCTGTTTTAAAAAATTAAGTCAAATTTACCTCTAGAACAACAACTTTACAAGAAGAACAAAAGGAACAATCGCAACCAATAAACAACCAAGGAGAAATCAATAAACTGGAACCGGAAATTCTGGAACACCAAAAACCGGAATTAGAAAAACCGGAAACGCAAACGGAACCGGAAACTAAAGAGGAACAGGAAAGAGAAACGGAAGTGGCTAAGCCAGAGAATATACCGTTACCGGAAGATAATGTAGAAGAGTTGGTAGAAAAAGAAGAAATAAAAGAAGGTACTTTATTAATCTATAGTTTGCTTATAATAGCGATAGTTGTTTGTTCGTTTCTCTTATGCGGGAATTATTATATTTAATCCCATGAATTTTGTCGCTGTGGCAGATTAAAAGTGGCGTTGAGTTTCGCCAGAACAGATAATATTTTGGGAATGGGATGGAGAATAAGGAATGGAGCGTGTTAACACTAGGTTCCCTCTGTTTTATGTGGGATACAGTGTGAAAATGCTTTATTTAAATATAAGGCTTTTTACTTGTAATTTTTGTTTAGCTTTAAGCTGTATTCCGCACGTAGTTGGGTAGGCAGAGGAAACCTGGGAACCTAGTGTTAATGCGATCCGTTTCATTTAACACAATTTAGTTGCCTACTTTCCGCTGTGTTTTTGGGGCATTGCGTGATAAATGGCTGACCTCAACGTCACAATTTCTAAAAACTCTTTTCATTCTATGCATGTGTAAAAATTCAAACATAAAATAACAAATTGAAAAAAAAAACATTAAGCTCTTACTTATTCTTTTTTTATAACATTTAATAATTGTATGTTGTTAAAGATCAAAATCCTCCTCCAGAAGAAAATGTGGAACAAAGAGAACAAAACATACCAAAAGAAGAAATAAAAGATGGAAAAGAAGAGATAAAAGAAGAACCTGTAGATGATAAGAAGGAAGTAATTGAAGAGAAAGAAGATGAGGACAACAAGAAAGAGGATGATGCTGAGGTATATTCTGAATTTTTTTTGTACCTACTGCTGTCCCTTGCCTTAGCCCTTGCCCCGCACATAGCAGGGTAGGCAGAGGGAACCTGGACACCTAGTGCTAAAACACTCCGTCCCCCATTAAGACTTTTCCATTCCCCACATTCAGCTTTTTGAAGCATTGCGTAACTCAACGCCGCGATCTATTCTTTTGATTAATTCTAAACGTAATATCATTATTTTTACTTGATAATTGTACATTTCTGAAAATAAATCTATATATATATATTTGTAGATAAAATTTTCTAAATACTTTAAATTCCAGGATTCGATTCCACTGAAGGAGATGATACGAGAAGATTTAGAATCGGTCAAGCGCGAAGTGGTTGAAGAAGACACTCACACTGAAACAGACGATGATACTCCCATGGAGGTAAGTCGTTGAAATTTTTTACTTTTTTAAAGAATTATTAAGCCCACAGCCTGTCGCGTTTGCAGTCGCACGCTTATGCCCATGCCCAACGGCTAGCTTCGGCACGAAAAATAGTAACTTATTTATATGTATTATGTTCTCACTTTTATTACATTGATTTTCTTCTTTAGGGTTTCGTACCCATAAGGTAAAAGGAGACCCCATTAACTAAGAGTCGGCACTTTCACAGATTATTTGTATGTAAAAGTAAAATGTTCTTATTATTTGAGCCCGTCACTCTATGTCTTATTCTATCTATGTGCAACATTCCATACACCATGTGCGCCTCTCGAGAAGTGGACAAACGAGGAATGTAAGAGGAGCCTCTGTGGGTACTCCGCCAAGGATACAGCGTGAATCTAAAATGTTCCGATCTAAATTTAATAAGAGTACCTATTTCGATACTTACCATATCTTAATTTGATTTAAAATATGTAGTTAATATATATTTTTAATTTTCAGCTAAGTAGGGAAGAAGAAAAAGACGGCAAGAAGAAAAGAGATTATTCCAGAAAGAAGAAATCTGATTCTAGAAGTGAGTTATGTTTTTTCTACCTACCATGCTATACCATGCTATCTACCATGCTATATGCGGGATACAGCGTGAAGCTAAAAATATGATTAAGCCATAAAGCGTAACACTATTTAATAGTTTCATTTACCAGACGTATACCTAACCTATTCCAGAATTTATATAAAAATTCTTTCTCCCTAACATGTATCGGAGCCACAACTCTTGAACAGTTAGTAAGAGGCGCGGCTTCGAGTCCCGCTGCGATCAAAATTTTCATGTTATCATTAAAAATTGTTTAAATTAATTATATATATTTTTTTACTTGCTTTCTTTCCCAGCATGTTCGGGGTCAGAGAGCGCCCCGGAGTCGCCGAGCGGCAGTGACGCGGAGAGACAACACAGGCTATGGAGGAAGAGTGTCATGCTCGTATATAGCAGGTTTGTGAAACTATATTAATTTTATTATAAAAACAAATGGCTCTATACAGGATGTTTGTGAAACAATAATTGATTTTTTAACTACTACTAATGCCTTGACCAATTAAACTTATTGATATTATAGACAAATTATACGAAATATTTACCTATGTGTTATTCTGGTATTAAGCTGAAGTTTTATCTGAATCGGTTTAATTGTTTTTCGTTTTGCGTATTGCGTGAAAGTTGAGCACGTTCACAATATTAGTAGGATATTTCAATGTACGTTTAGAACTTTCAAACTGCAACGTATATTAATGCGGTTTTCACTAATAGAGAATGATTCGAGAAGTAGATTTATATGAAGATTTATGTGTATGTAGTTTTGTAATAGTTTACGTGCATATTATGTTAGTATTATAATAAGTAGAGATTTTCATATATTTTTAATGTTTGGACGATTCAATAAAACGTTTCTTATAATTTTTACCTGTTTTTTTACACTGATGAGTGGCGGTACTCAATGTCGCTCCTTGTATTCCAGCTCGGAGATATAAGAAAAAAATATACTTTCTCATGGGAATCGAACTCACAAACTTCGCGCTTACACACGGTCTGTGTCTTTCTATCATTATTAGTGATAGTAATTTTTTATTTTGAATAAAAAAAGGAAATTGCTTAATTTATACCTTCTTCCCCTTTCTTTTCAGATTATGTGCACACAAATATGCCTCACTGTTTCTACGACCCATAACGGATGAAGAGGCCCCCGGCTACAGCGCGGTCGTCAGAAGACCTATCGACCTCACGCATATACGCAGGGATATAGATGCGGGACATATACGGTGGGTAGTGGCTTCCAAGAGTTTTGAGGTCTTTTTGATTTGGTGGAGAGGTTCAGCGAAATAAAGTTAGTTTTAGTTAATTAGGATTGGATTAGTGACGGACGAAAGAGTTTATTATTACTGTGCTTTTTTTTACATAAGGATAGTAAAGATGGGTGGCAGAATGTATTTATTTAACTCTTTTCGTGTTTTTTTAAATGATTTTTATTTGTTTTACTTAATATTTCTTTCCCCCGAATGGGCATCGAACCCACTACTGTGCTTGTGAATTAATTTTCCACCTGTCCGTCTATTTTCAGGACAACAGCGCAGTTTCAACGGGCAGTGCTGTTAATGTTAAGTAACGCGCTAATGTACAACAGCTCCTCGCACAGTGTGTACTCGATGGCGAAGGAAATGCATGAAGAGGTGGGTTTTGTTACCTTTTTTTTAAATATTTTAAAGAAAAATATCATAAGGTAAGGTTTAACATTTTAAATGTATAAAAATTTTACGTTACGGAATTTGAGTCCCCGCTTCTTATTTAACGTCGAATCGCTTTAACCACTGAGCTATTCGTTCTTTGTTTATCTTCACGCTGTACGCCGCCCGCGCCCACTTATAATAGGGTGAGCAGAAATAACCTAGTAGTTAAGACATTCCGTTCTCAGCCCACCGTGTGAATTTTAGAATTTACCTGTTATGTAGCGGAACTTAACGCCGTAAATTGTTTTAGTAGAGCTAGAGAGATGAAAATAATTTAAAGTGAGAACCGACTCCCAATCGTCGTTTGTAAGTTTGTCTGTCCGTCACTGTGTTTCACACTTAATGTATCTTTGTTGCTAATAGCAACAAATACTAAAAAAAACAGAATAATATAAATATTTATTATATCTAAGGGGCTTCCATACAACAGACATAATTTTATTGCCGTTTTTATAGATAACCGTGCGCGAGTCCGACTACCACTTGGACGGTTTTTGTTGTTTTTATGATATTGTAACTTCAAATTTTTATTAAATGTTTTTTCAATGTTTCAGGCGCACGGTCAACTAAGTATGTTGGTTGCTGCTCAAGCGCACGCCGGCCTCTGTGCGCCGAGACGCAAGCGACGAAGATACGCACTGGATTGAACCCACTACACCTTACTGTAATATGAAACTTGAAATATACATACACATAGACTTTTGAATAAAAATATTAATTTAAAAATGTTTTATTATTCTTCTGAGACGCTTTTGAAGTATTGTATTGTAATTAGTTTGGATAGTCCACGTCCACAGTTGCTCAAGATCGTTTAGTTTTTAATCAATATATCAAATAAATCTAAAGCTACCGAGGTTTTAGGTAAAAATATTGTATTTTTTAAACAGAAACTAAATAAAATACAATACATTGGTACACAACAATTTATTGGTACCTAGAAATCCAGTATTGATGTGGGATATTGACGTTCACGCATTTCTGGAGGGGACATTAATACAAAATATAGATTAATTGACAGATCAGTCAATCAAAAACACAGTTTATAATCACTTATTATATAAATAAAATAAAACAAGTAATTCGTCTATAATATACACATTTGTTTATTTAATTAACGTTACAACCTTTATTTAGTGGTGGCGATACACGAAACATAACTCACGTACGACAGCTATTGATATAAATCCCTTACAAACTAACTCACTTTCGAAAATTAAATCCGTTGATTGATACATCAATGAATTAATTAACCATTCAATTGTTCAATCGATTAACCATCTCATTGATGAACCAATCAATTTGGTAGATCGACCAATTGAATAATCAACGCAACCATTTGATTGATCAATTAATTAATCAATCAGACAACTAATTGATTGATCAACCAAATAATCCATTGGACAACCAATCAAAACTATGGTTGCCAAAATCAAATTGTAATTATAATAAAAAAATTGTATTTGATATCTAAAATTTAATAACAAGCCAGTGTAAGTGGTTGTTTTTGACAACCATAGACGATTGATAAATTGAATAGAAATAGTCAATAATTTCGTCACAAATTGTTAAGTATTTTCGTCAAAATCGTAATATATCTCGCATTTCTTTTATTTATTACTTGCTTGTAAGTATGAGTCATCATTGACATTCAAGTTAACATTTCTCAAATGTATTTTTTTAGTCAAATCCTATTTATTACGTTTTTTACAATCAGAGTATTATTTTTTTAATGCAAATAATCACTTTTCCTTATAATTAATGAAAAATAAAACTGAAAAACCGGTTTTTAAAACTATACATAACGTTTTGCTGTATATAGGTACATAAATAAATAAATGATGATCAATTTTATAAGAATTTAAACATTTTATAACATTAAAATTCCACTGTGTTTTCAAATAAAATGAAATTATATCGTTCATCCAATGAAAATATATTTGGACTTAACTATTAATTAATAAAAAAATATTTACAACAAAAAAATTATAACATTATATATATATACCATTATATTAGGTTTTATTTTGATTTAAATATAAATAAAATTGTTATTACTTAGATGAAACGATGTGTGCATGCATACAAAGCAAATATGTATTAAAACACATGTATAAAGTAAATAACTGATAACTATATAATGATACATGTATAAATTATACACTATGTATAATTTACTTTTCCTATTTTATATATTTCTGTCTTAGGGCCTCCTACAAATATTATAAATGTGACAGTTTGTGAGAATGGATGTCTGGTTCACTTTCACAAAAAAATACTGAACGGATTTAGATGGAACTTACCTCCAGAGCAACACATAAGCTACAATTTAAGTATACATTTTGTACCATTTGGATATAATGAAACAATACTTTATGCGAGCAAAGCCGAGTTTGGATGGCGTTGCCAATAATGTTAATTTTGTGTTCCAAGAAGAAATAAAAAAAATGTCTAATTGGAAAGTATAGTAATTCAATTATACATGTATAATTATATATTTTTTTTCCATTTTTTTTCTTCATTTCTGATTATGTCTCAACGCATTAGCAATATCCCTAACGTCTAATTGAACCTTAGGTTTATGTTGTGGGGGCTCAAAATAAAAATCGAAACGCTTGAAAGACTCTATCTCTCTCTCGGATACTTCTAATGTTGATAGATTAGTTATTCTTCTATCTGGATAGAATACGTTTGAATCTGAAAAAAGCGATATCATTAATTACATAATCTAAAAAAAAGCAAAATAGTGTAAATTGAGATAAAATTATGTTGAGACACTACATACTACACTTTTTTTTCTAAAACAAGACATATGTGTTGAACGGTGGAACTTAACGTACTTTGTTTTATCAAATCGGGAAATGAAAATAGTTCATTCACAATAATCGCGCTCGATACGACAAAATAAATTGATTGTTTCAGCAAAATAATCTACAGCACAGCAGCAGCAGCAGCTACAAAAAGGATGTAGATTTTAGTAAATGGCATTTTTCCCTTTCTAAATGGCATTATGCCTCATTACCTTCCCCCTTTACCCCTACCCCATCGCAACCCCAATTTCCTCTCAACCTCACCTCATTCCCCGCAGGTTCTCACTTCCCCCTTCCTTACTCTCTCCCACCACTCACCTGGTCTGTGTTGCGGTGGGGAAGTCCCCCCACTGTCACCCGCGCTCTCACAGTTGACGGACGACAGGGAAGATTGCATGCCTGGTCAAAAATAAATGGATATTTAGATTTAGCTTCGCGCTGTATCTCGCACATAGCAGGGTATGTAAAGAGATCCTGGGAACCTAGTGTTGAGACACTCCATTCCCATTAAGTATACAAGAGGTGTGGGTTCAAATCCAGCAACAAATAAAAAACAAATAAAAATTCCAATACTCACTCTGATTATGATTAAGGTTGTGCATATGATTATGGTTGTGATTATGGTTATGGTTGTGGTTCATTTGCGGTTCAGGCCAGCATTGGGGTCTTGAGAAGAGAGATTCGTCGTTTCTAACTTCACATTGTTGCTCCTGAAAATAAAAGGTTTTTATAATGTTATAGTCTTGTGTATATTTTATTATATTATACTGCTAATAAAGGAGAACGGATTGTTTTGACATTACCTTTTATTTTGTATAACTTGGTTAAAAAAAGGAAATGAAGCAAGACTAAAACACAATATACAGCAATATTTTTTACTATCACGATGTATGCCGCTTAAAGGAGAGTAGGCAGAGGGAACTTAGCCTTACACTCCGTTGCCAACGCACCGCCGAAATCTCAAGGCAACGCGCATCGTTTTCTTTTGTTATATTTTTTAACTTTCTTTCTTCATTAATGAGGTCAGAAATATTTATTTCAATTCTATTATAATAAAAAATTTAAAAAAGTGTAGTACATGCTTTGTAATTTAAAATAAAAAGTAAGTGAAAATGTAAAATTTTGTCGAAATTCTCTCTTATGATATTGAAATCCTTTGAAAATTTATTAAGAGTTATAGGCTGTCGTGTGACTGTAAACGCTACGCTTGTGGGTTCGATCCCCTTAAGAGGAAAATAAATAATAACGGGAAGTGAAATATTTAATATTTTCAGTTTTCGCTACGGTAATGAGCCAAACCGCGGCGTTAAGTTCCGCCATTCAACACCCAATGTCAATTCTCCGAATTATACATCCATACAAATCTTTATTGCCTATAATACATAATAGAAAACAAAAAAGCAAAGAAATGGATCACTAAACATAAGTGCCTAGTGACTGTTTTGTTTTCTTAGCCCAACCCAAAATTAAAACCTACCTGCCCTTTATAAAATTTGGAGTCCGTCACGTAATGTATCGTCACCTCTTTATTCAACTTCGACCCAGCCCTCAACCTCTGAAAATACGGCAACTGGTCGCCATTTTCAAAATTATCATGGTTTATTTCGGTTTTATCATTAAATAACGCATTTCTAAACACATTCCTGTCTTCTTGCCCGAATGGGGTGTAGAGACAGTATTGGTCATCTTTCTTTAATGGCGTCCCTATAGGTTCAGGTCGTATGGGATTAGTGAATAAGGAATTATTCTCGAAATTCCTATTTTGATCCGGCCTTGTACCTATGGGGTTTGGGGAGACCACTTTCGGGGTTTTCTCGTCAAAATATTCTGGAGTCAGGAAACTTTTTTGGGTATTCTCTTCTGTGGTTTTGAATAGGGAGTACCCGTCATCATTTTTTTGGGTGAATGATGCCAAATTCATGATTCTATTTTGGAACTCGTTTTCTTGTGGTTTTTGGGAGTAATTGGGGTTGACGTAGTTGTACTGAGGTTGTTGGTACGGGTTCATTTGCCTCATGCCTATTAGGTTTTGTTGGTGCATCATAGACATCAACGGATTTCGTATTGTATACATTCCGTTGGATGTAGGTGTTATTGTTGCTTGGCAAGGGGTCGGTGGCATAGGTATGGGGTCGGGAATTCGAATCTCGGACTTCTTCTGTGGTGGGGCACTCGTTATTTGTACTGGAGGCAAGTTTGGATGGAACATCGGATTCCTTAGGGTAACCATTTTCGCTCCTTCTTGTTTTTGTTCGGTCGTTTCGTTCGCTTTTTTCGCTTTTTTCTTTGATTTCTTAGATTTTCCCGTTGGTGGTTGTGACGGTGGTGGTTCTGGGATAATAATAGTTTTTGCAGTTTCTGTAAAAGAAAAAAAATGTTATTCATAGAATAGAATATACAATTTTTGAAAATCATAAAGCGCGGCGTTGAGTTCCGCCACTCAACAAAGCCGCCAGAATTTGGCGGAAGTGGGGAACGGAGTGTGTTAACACTGAGCTCCCTCTGCCTATTAAAAGAATATTTTTAAATTTTTATATTACTTACCATTGGCAGGTGGTGTGTGGGCTGAGAACATCATGAGCGACGGGTCAGCGTTGATGACAGGCGGGGGACGCGACACGGGGGTAGGGGACGCTTCTAGTTGATTGTGCTTCCAGAGGGGCTGGAAATAATTCAAATAAATATATCTTGAACTATCATTTGTGGTTTAATTATATTTAAGCATGTTTCGAGAAAAAAATCAGGTATAAAAGTAGCCTATATATTGTTCCATAACCTTATCTATCTCTCACTGAGTAAAGTGCCATAAAAACGGTTACGCTGTCGCATAAAACAGAAAAATTATAAAATTATGTATAAATAACTATATACACTTGAAAACACAGTAGTAGTGATTTCAAATCACAGAGAAAATAATAAACACATAATAATTATGTGCTACATATGTAAACTACCGCCTTTCTAAATACATTCGATTATCCGAATTCCTAAGGACAACCGTATTTATTAATACTTACAACAGATTTGATAGTGGGCTGTTCTTTCTTTTCGCTCGGTTGGACTCGCGTCAGTGTAATGCCGGGGGGTAGTTTTAGATCTGCCACCTGTAAACAATAATATATATTTTTTAATTAATATTATATTAATGTATTCAAAAAGGTTATTAGTTTCACGCTGCACGCTGTCAACTTCAGAGCTAAATCATTATGAATATCTCATAATATATTTAAGAAATTTGTGAGATATTATAATTTTTCATTCCATTACATAATTTTTTCTAGCGATTCTTATATATATATTTCTAAGTATACCTGAACGCCGCAACTAAGTTGTTCCATGATGCTGCACGACGCTGGCTTCTCCAGTTCAGTTGTGGACGGATTCTGAAGAGGAAATTAAAAACGTATAGCATTTAAAATCAAAATCAAGTACGTTCGACTATTATAACAATAAAAATATTATATATTTATCTATTGACCTAAACACGGCTTCGCCAATTTATATACTTTTTAGCTTTTGTAAAAATAAAAAAAATCATTAAATTCGTCAGTTAAATTTCATCAAAATCTGTTCAGTAGTTTTAGCGTGAAAGTGGAACAAAAATACATCCTATACATTTACTATTTTAAATAAAATATAAAATTTACCTGTTTATTAACAACTTCTATAGTAGTGTCGGCTGTTATATTGATAACTTGTGGTTTATTTTGATTATCTTTCTTCTTTTCTTTCTTATTATTGCTGTTTTGTGTTTGTTGACTTTTCGCTTTTGAAACAGGCGGAGTGGCTGAAAAATGAAATAAAATTTT
>FAPP01003678.1:0-11668 GCA_001485965.1 Heliconius ismenius | reverse complement strand
AAAAGAAGTAAATATACAGCTAAAACCTAATAATATAAGTATCTAAGTATAAACTTACAAAACCCATAAGAGCATTAATATTTGGAAACACAATGGCGACGATGCCAATGATAACAACAAATATTGCCCTGTAAATCAACTCCCACATCAAAATCTTGTTCTGGTTGTGGAACGGCTTGATGTAGTAGAAGCACAAATTGAACGGCACCCAGTAGTTCAGCGCGTGGGTCACGTAAATCATGATTGCTATACCGCCTTTCAATATTTTGGGGAAACTGAAATTTAATTAAAAGCAAAAATATAATATGTTCCTTTTAGAATTTCAATTTGCGAAACTTGAAAAGTGAAAAATTGAAAATTTTTTTCATTGCTGTTTTGAACTACTTACAAGAGTAGTTTTTGATTACACACACGTTTTAAAATAAATCACATTTTTTTTTGAAATTTTGAAAACAAATAATTAAAATTACACTTCTTTGTATTAGCAACGTTGATTATTATTATTATATAAAGAACAATAAAAGAGAAAATAAAGAAAAATAGAAAAAATGTGTTAAAATAACGATTAAATAGTTAATAAGAAAATTAAAAGAAAAAATGTACTAACAGAGTCATAGGGAAGTTGACAGTTATGGGAGATTCACAAGCATCTAAAAAGGCAACGTATCCAAAGAACGATACCGAAAACGTGCACATTATAATAAGTGACATTCCTATAAAAACATAGAAAATTAAGAGATCAAGACATCAAGACATACATCTACACTATAATTATAAAGCTGAAGAGTTTGCTTGGATGATGCGTTAATCTTAGGAACTACTGGTTCATAGTCCATTTAACTGGAAAGAAAGAAATTTCTTCCTTCCTCCATAAACATAATTTTTTTTTCTTCCCAAAAATGAAATTTTTTTTTTAAACAAATATATAAAACCTAAACCACTTTTGAGAAGTGTGGTTTTCATACAAAACAAAAAAGTTTATCCTACCAGTAGTTCCAGATGTCTTAGCCTTTAAACAAACAAACATACTCTTTCACTTTATTAGATTAGTATTTGCATAGATATAATTATTTAGTTACAGTAAAAATGATTTGAAGGCCGTCGTGCCACAGGAACTGTAAACACGACGGTTGTGGACTTGAATCCCACTTCCACAAGGAAATAAAATATTCAAGATATTCATTTCCTCGCTCTGGCATTCAGGAAAAACGAGGCGTTGAGTTACGCCACTCATCATACAATGCCTTGAGAATTCAGCAAATCGTAGGGCACGGAAGTGTTAATGGAAACGAAGTGTCTTAATACTCTAGGTTCTCTTACCTCTGCTTAGGCTGCTATGAGCAGGATATACCTCTTTTATACTAAAAAACATTTTAAAACCAATATTCACTGAATGAGTTGAACTGATTGATCCACTCATACAAAATTCAAAACTTTAACCATTAAATCTTACCACAGAACAAAGCCTGTGGAAATTTCCTCGGATCCTTCATATTATTCTCGATAGGTATTACCACGCCAGAACAGGACATGCTGAACACCGACATGCCGACGTATTCAAAAAAATTATATATCTTCGTTACAGCCACCGTGTTTGAAAACGTAGGGTTCAAGACGAATGCATAGTAAACGGTCAATGCTATGCAGAACACTGTAATAAAGTTAATAGTTTTTAGGGTTCCGTACTTCAAAGGAAAAAAAACTCTATTAGATCACTTTGTCGTCCGTCTGTATGTCTGTGAAAACTCATTTTTATATAGGTATCGAGATTTGTTAAATATATAGGTCCCTTGAAATAAAGAAAAATCCAAAAAACTTAATTTAAAAATCAATAAATGATTAATATTACATTTTTTTAGTACAGACACCAATAAGATACGATTTTATATTAAGTAAAGATAAGTTTTTTTTTATAACAATTGCATATTTTTATTGGAAAAATAATAATTAAAAATAATTCAGTAGTTTAAGCGGGCGAAGCCGAGAACGGTTCGCTAGTTATAAGGAATAAAACTTACATATAATAATATTAGCAACGATCGAGAAAGGCGCGAGCCATTTTAAGTGAGTTATCAAACAAATCAAAATAATCGGTACTATCATAGACGCCAAGTACACTCTTAAATCAGGCATTCCTGTAACATATTAGTTGTATTATAATTTATAACTAAAAACAAGTAAAAAAGAGGCCGTCGTCGATTAAAAAGTGCCCCATTCGAGGGAATATATTATTTTCGTAACAAAACATAGCGCGCCGTTGAGTTCCGCCACTTAACGCACAAAGTCCCTAATATTGGGCAGAGTGGGGAATGAAGTATGCTTACTATATATGGGACACAGCGTGAAACTACATTTTCTGAGCCAGTCGTGGTCCAGCAGCCCGCGACTGGTTGTAAATGTAAATGCAATGATTGCGGGTTCGATTCAGAACGAAATTGTGTGTACTACTTCTTTGCCTATACTGCCTATACTGTGTTAGACCTAATATAAAAGAATAATCAATTCTAATATGCAAGTACGAAAAGTTTAATTATACCCTTACCCGGACCAGAGCCTTCAATGCTCGTCACCTGGGTGTCCTCCACGAGCTGCTTGATAGATTTTGCTATAATGATTTGATAACAAGCGCAGGAACCAAACAAGTCAATGCATATAATGGCATCTATAGAGTATCTGAAAAATTATATAAATTTTTCTCAAAAAATATTATGCTTAAGGATATTTGACAGAAATTTTTAAGTTACTTTAAAAAGTCGCAAAAACAAACGAAAAAACATCGTAAAGATGGCAGAAATGTTTGACCAGAAGTATATGAATGTTATTCTTCTTTTTATTAGATGTGTTGAGCGGCGGTACTCCACGATACGCTTTGTTTGGTTACCAGAGCGAGAAAATGAAAATAATTCATTTACCCGAGTGCGATTCCGACGGTATTCCCGGTAATGCGGGATAGATGATCATTACGGGACAAAGCCTGAAGATTAAAAAAAATAGAGTCTATAGTTAGTATATATAAATAGTTCATTAACTACCTGAAGAACTTTGAAAATCTGGCGACCTTCGGATTTGGGAAACACGCCATCGCCGCTTCGCCGACGTCTGGATAAGACATAAAAGTGACTCGAGTTCTTCTGTAGAGCACTTGTGCTGATAACACCAAGATCTGTAATATGCAACATTAATATGGATCTTTGGTTTGATTTAACCGTATTAACCATGTCAATCAGTATTCTCCATTTTTGGAAAGCCAACGTTTCGAAGACTTCACACTTCACAGTACTCTATGGTCACGGGTAGGCGGAAGTGGGCATTCGTCTGTCAGTTGACATAATTATTACATCAATCCACAGCGAACGTATAAACTTTTTACCTTATAGATATTAATATAGAAGTATAGATGTAGTGATACTATATGGACATCCATGCGCGAGACAGTTAAGACAGTTAAGTTTATGCTAAATAAATTAATATCTGTTCCAAGTGGGAATAGAACCTGTGGGAATAGAAAAGTGAAATTTTACTATTTAGTTAGGCATACTTACATATAAACAATAAGTCATGTACAATCCAAACAGCAGATTGAAAGGTATGCCGATGAATAGACCACCTTTCATGTAGGCCACGTGACCGCCGAGGATGCCGCCGCCTAGAGCGCCCTTCACCATGTGCGCTACGGAGCCCACCACCCTGAATATTTAAAATAATATATGTACTCGTATATTGAAATACTGTTGAGACACAGCTTGTGGGTTTAGGCGCGAAAGTTTTAGGTTGGAAGAATTCAGTAAACGGAAACGGAGCGTCTTAACACGAGGTTCCCTCTGCCTACCCTGCTATATGTGGGATACAACTTGCGGATACTGCGTACTCCGCTTTCTATTCAATTTTTGAGACGTCTTGTGGTGAGTAGCAGAACTCAATCCCGCAGCTTGAGTTCCGCTCTGATTAGTCTACAATATCCAGGCTGGTGCGAAAGCAACAAAAACAACAATAAATCAGTTGTGGAACCTACCCCGATGGCTGAGGTTGATTTCTAAATTTGACATAATCGAAGGCGTCTTCCTCCTCTTGAGTGTTTGCTAAGTTCTTCCAGTTGCCACGACTTGCACCCGACGGTTGAGGACCCGCCTATAGTATCAAATATTTGTGACATACAAATTTATGTGTATATATATTTTAAACTTCAAATTCGTTCGTTTCAAAGGATCAATAGAATTATTTTCAAAATTGATAAAACTATTTGAAGTTTAAAAAAGATAATGGAATGAATTTCGCCTTATCTGCTGTTATTCACAAAAACTGAAGGTCAGGTATGGTCTTCCCCTATCTCTCTTACTTCTCTGTTTTTTTCTGTTTAGGATACTTAAATAAAAAATAAATAAAATCAACTTCACACTGTATCCCGCCCACACCAGGGTAGGCAGAGGGAACCTCGTGTTAAGACACTCCGTTCTCCACTTTCCGTATTCTGGAGGTATTGCGTGTCGTCAGTAATCAATATAATAACGAAGTTGAATATTATATACCCATGTGTTGTTTGACAATGAATGAGTCATTATTAATAAAATTTTCAATTATACAGAGAGTGCTGAATCAATTTTTAAAACTTTACGCTTAATTTTTTTCATTTAAATATGCCACTATAAAAACACTTTAGCCTTAGAGACTTGCGCATAAGAAAACTTGAACTATTTGTAATTACAGTTATTTTTTTGTAGATTTTCAATAATTCAAGATTTTATTGGAAACCAAAATTGGTCTAGTGACCAATAAGACTTACTCGTTATTATTGAAATTTTCAATAAGTTTGAGACATTGCTTGTATTGAGTAGCGGAGTTCAACGCTAGTAAAAGTTCAATAAGTCCTAGTTGTTCAAGTAGTTCAAAATATGTGAGTGTACGGACAGACAAAAAAGTCTTTGTGTGTACTGTTAACTCCGTAAAGTGTACTACACTGTCATTTACTGGTACTGTTATCTCATCACCTTAATTCTTTTTTGTAGAAACATTTAATATAGGAAAACCTTTTTAAAAATTTTAATTAAATTATTGATGATTTTTTTTAAATACAAACTAAAGTCAATTGTCCTAACGATATCAGAAGCAGAACATCTCTTATATAGCGTCAGTAATTCGTGTCCTATACTAAGATACAAGGTATATACATATGCTAAATTTGATTATAATAAAATTTAAACATATAAAAAAAATATTTACTTACCATTGTTTTTTATCGAATAAAAAATACAAATCAATAACTAAATAATTGTAGAAACATTGAAAAATTATAAAATAAAATAATGTGTCAATAATAATTCTTTTTTCATAGAAAGACAATAATCAAAGTAATTCTTCTATCAAGTGTTTGGCGTTTTCACAGGCCAGTAATAAAAATAATAAAAATTCCAAACAAATTTAATATTGCAATAAGAAAACTATTTAGGAAAAGTATTTAAAATATATTTAAATTGAATAGAAAATACATTAATAATTATTATTTTATTTAACAAAATAATTTTATAACGAAAAAAAAATCACCTTGTCCATAACTCACAAATGTAGAGAATCTCTTAATGCGACTTTGATTCATACGTTACAATTAAAATTACATAGTGTAAAATCAAACTAATTTTATCAACGGAATTTAGTTACGTCATTGAAAAACGCTAATATGCGTAAAAATTAATCAGCATTAATAGAATGTGTTACACCTAACACTTTACTTACATACACTTCAATTAAACTGTGTATTTTGAAATTTACGACTTCTCATTTTCAATCTTTCGTAATCTAGATTAGAAATAAAAATCCTGCAAAAAAATTAAGTACATAAATCATTTTATATGACGCAAACATGTTTTTACACTAAACAGGCGTCCCGAATGAATTACACAGCATCAATTGAAATGGGTAATAAGTTTAAATACATTGTACGATTGTGTTAGTACGCGCTTTACTATAAACGTTTGAACATAATTAACAAATATGCTCAAATTAATTTCCATCAATAATGAATAACAGTGTTGTATTAATACACGTGCTAATTGCCTCAAGCTTATCAAACCCAATTGATGTGAGTATTAAATTCTAGTTGCATATTCATATTGCATAGTGTCAAGACACTCTGTTCTTAGCTTTTCGCATTCCGCCTAAATTTAAGGTATTTCGTGGCAGGGAATCACTAACGTCTTCTAGAGTCTTCTTTATGCTTTTATTAGAAAAACATTTTGGAAATTTTATTTTTTATTGACTTCTGTTTCAAAAATATCCTGTTTCCACGGGATGTGACTTTTTTTCTAGTAATATATGGTGGATATGTTATCTTACACAGCTTCAGTTCGTTTTATTGCTGATTTAATAAAAACAGTAAAAGATTACCTTACTTTTTTACGTTCTAGAAGGTAAGCCTTGCTAGCGATGTAAGCGTATCCAAAGTCGGAGATGATTCTCAGGTTTTCAGAGCACCTGGCCACGTAGCCGTCAACGCTGAGGAAGAAAACGGCTTAGTTTCAAAAACTGTTGATAGTATAATTAGCGGTAGTGAAATTATTAAAATAAATAACATTGATAAGATAGTTGATGATAATAAACATTATTCAAAAGCACTGGAAGAAAGAGAAAAACAAGGTATAGAAACTAAATCTATAGAATCAACAAATGAACCAAAGAATGAACATTTTGTGAGTAACTTAGAGCCTGAAAATAAAGTAGGTACGCAATCTTTACATTTAGAAGAGAAGAAAGCAATTGGCATTGAAAGTGTAACCGCAGTTATGGAAGACGATAGTACTGAATATTTAGAAAATCCAACTGATTCTTCAATAGAAACTAAAAACGCACCAGAAGAAGAATCTAGAAGTACAAAGCCTGAATCAGTAAAGCCAAGTGATGAGTCAAACGAGTCATGGGATGTGCTTGATGATTTAATACCAAGTAGGAGAATGATGTCAGACTTGGAAGGTAAAAAAGGAGAACGAATGTCTGAAATAGTTCCAGGCAGAGTAGATTCAAGAACAGTAAAGCCTCTAGAAGGTAGGCAAAGTAATTCCGTCCGAAATGAACAAGTTAAAGTTAGGAAAGGTGAGGAAGTAAAAACAATTTTTGTTTATTTATTATAATAAAAATTAATACACATTAAAATTTTAGAAATATAGGCATTAAGTATATGTATATCAAAACACTTTTTCTTTATTATATTGTATTAAAAGAGCATAATTTTGCAGGAAAAGATGATATTCAAATTATTCGTCAACCAAAAATTTCTAAGGATCCCACAAAAGGTCCGCTGTATCAACCAGAAGGACTTCGTAGCTACTTTGTAAATCCAGCTAAAACAAATGCAATACAAAATGAAGGAAGTTCAATATATAGAACAATGCAAAATTCACCTGCACCTGCACGAAGAAATTTTGGGCCTATACAGACACCATTAAATTACAAAGGGCACACGCATATTGATGATTATATTCCTGTACAATTTCCCCTAATTCCTTCTTACTTTTCACCTTTATTACAAAATCCGATAAATAAATCTGCTTATATTCTATCAAAGTTGTTCGATGCGTCTGAACAGCCTATCAGAAATGGACGCCGGATGAACAAGAGTTCCGCCGGTTTAGCTACTCCTAAGTAAGTACAATACATTCTGAATATACTGTTTTTTTTCATCTTCACGAATCACGTTGTATCCCGCACAAAGCAGGGTAGGCAGAGTAAACCTAGGGACCTAGTGTTAAGACACTCCGTTCCCTCTTTTCCGCCAAATTCTGGAAGCATTGAGTGTTGACTGCAGAAAAGAAGAAGAAGATAGAGAAAGAAAAGAAATATATTTTTTGTGTATATTAAAATAATAGAGAATTTGATAAATTTTCGTTTACCTACAAATGATTATTATGTTTAACGATCATTTATACTGCGCGATATATAATACTGCGGAGAACGGAATGCCATGATAATAAGATTTCTCCTGCCCGCCTGCCTACCTGCCCTGCTATTCTGTATAAAAATATGAAGTTGAAAAAAGGAGCAATTGCTTTGTCGTTTGTATTCGTATACAATTGTCATTAGGATGAATGTTATTTTCTAAATTAATTACATAGTAACTGCTTCATAAGTTCGTTGAAAATTTTTAAATTAATTATGTTAATCATATTTTTGCTTTACAGATTCTTAAATATCAATCTACCTAAATTGGCCTCATCCTGTGGAGTTACACGCGCTTGTGCATTGTTTACTATATAGTTTGTATTGAAACAGAAAATAATAAATAATTAAGTATAATATTGTAATTAATAACTTAGAGAGAGGATAAAAGTGCAAAATATGTTAGAATGTGACTTTATTTACGGTATGAAGTTAGAGTTTAATAATAAACTATTAAAATTATGCAATGCGTTTATGTGAAAATTCCGTTCAACTCAATTAAGATAAATAAGAGCCTTGTAAATATAATTATGTAAGTATTACTCAGCATTTTATGGTCCTAGCTATACGATGTTCGTTTTTGCCTATATATGAACTAAACAAAAAACATTTATAAATAAACAATTAAAAATTGAATCTTCTTATCCATTTGAGTTGAATTGAATTCTTGATATATGGCAATATATCCATTTGTATCTTCTTATTACATATTTATCGTTTTTGCACGATACGTCAACTTTCATGATGACATTGACAATGGAGAAATTCAATTTCATTATAATTTTGTTTTGATATTGTGAATTTTCTATTATTTTACCAGTTCTATCCTAAAAAACATAAGTACATACAAACCACTACATTAGACGTTTGTAATTTAACTAGCATAATTTAAACTATCATTAATACAATTGCTGCCAACACTGATTACTGAGTTTGTTCAAACTTGGCATAGTTTGAGCTATAAATTGTATTTAAAAGAAATCTGCCTATTTGTAAATATAAAAGTACATTTGATATTATGGGTAAAAGATATTATTGCGACTATTGTGATAAAACTATGGTGTCTTCAATATCAATTATAAGAACACATATGAAAGGTGTTCCCCATCAAAAACTGGTTAACGAGCATTATCAACAATATAAAGGTACAATTTTACTTATAGTTTTATTTCTGTGTATAACTTTACTATTTAAAGTCAATATAGTAAATAAATCAATTATAAAAAAGACCATATTTCTATTGCCGAATGTGAACAGTGATATTTCTATAATCACTAAATGATGTAACAAGTAAAATAAGTAATAAAATAATATCTTATTATAGATCCTGAAACAGTATTAAAAGAGGAAAGCATAAAGAAACCATGTAGCAAATTTGCAAGGGGACAGTGCAATTTTGGTAGTATCTGTAGATATTCACATTATACACCATATGAGCTAAATGAGATAAGATTAAAAGGTATAAAATATATTTAAAAACTATCTAGCTGTTAATAAAATATGCTAGTCTTTTAAATTTTTAGTTCTATTAGATAGATGCATGCCCCCAAAAATAGATATGGTCATATTTTCTTCATGTACAAGACAGTGATTGGTTTTCATTCTATGATATGCATAGAAATAAATGTAACATATAAAAAATAGAAATCAAACCCACAATTGTCACACCTTTGTGCCACAGTGCCAGGACAACTGCAATAATTAACACCATATTACCTATTTTTTTAGTTACCGCAAAAAATAATAAGAAAACAGATCCTCAAACTGTTTATGAGAAAAATAATGAAGAACAAATGAAATCAAATAATACAGATAAAAAATATACCACAATGTTAGATGAAAATGGTGTAACACATGTTTTTCCTTGGACTTATAATGATTTATTTGATAATTATGATAATTTACCTCCAAGTATAAAAAGATTGAAAAGCACTGACTTTATTGATATAAATATTTCTACATGGGGCTGAATTTTATTATGTAAGTTATTTTTTATTTAAAATTTATAATAATTAATAACCTAGTAAGGCAATGACAGAGTAGTGGGAGAGCCTGAACATATATGCAATGGCTATAGGTTCACAATTCTTATGATGAGCAGTAATTTAAATAATTTAATATTTAAATTACAAACCAAAATAATCTTGTAAGTACATACATAGGAGACACTAAATACTGTATATTTTATTTGATATTGGTATTTATGTTTGCCCAGTAATATTGTTATTTTAGTTTTTTCATCTAAAATGTATGTTTTTAAATTTTAATTGTGTTCTTCTCTTATGAATCCACTGTTGCTTTTAATTATGGCAACGTTTAGTTTGTAATTATATCTTATGCCAGTAGTTCCTGAGATCAGCAAACAAACTCTTCAGCCTTATAATACTAGTATAGATTGAAAAACTAAATAACTTTGTCCTTTTATAGGTATTAAAAATATCTCTACATGAGATAGTGAATGGACTGGAACACATTGAAATACAACCAAAACGAGATAATAAAAATGAAAATAAAATTTATTGATTTTTCAAATAAAGTTATTTGAAAACATAACTAATAAAGACAATTAAAACATTATTTAGTCCTTAATATCACATTTATTAAGTTGTATGAAATTTTAGAGTCTTCTCAACCATTTTGGTCTTGTACTTCTTGAATATTTTACTATTTTTTTTGCAGGTAGTAGATATTTATAGGTTGGATAATTTATAAATCTAAATTCTGGATATAAAGCACAATGGCAAGATTTAATCTGTAATAAATAAGCCATAAAGTAAACAATTCAGCTACATAGATTCCAGTAGTGGCCCATTCCATTTGTTCTGATGTCGAGGCAAAGGGCCTACGAATTCCGCCACAAACAATGCCTCCAGAATTCGGTGAAAAGCGGGGAGCGGAGTGTCTTAACACTACAAACCGTGCCACATATGGTATACAGAGTGAAAATGAAAAAAAAAAGAAATATAACTTAATTATTACAATTTATAACTGAGTTATGAGTAAATTTTTGAAATGGAATGATTCTTGAAATTTTCAATAGGCAGTTAGTCTCTGACAGAACACCTGACAGTTATCGCTTTGATCCTCATTCGGGGATTACCGATATTTAAGAAGAAAGATAAGAATAATATAGTTACAAACCTTATTTATAGATTGTAATGTAATAAACATAAAAATGAACATAAGCAATTTATTTTCGATCTTAAAGAATTCCATTTTACTACTGCCTCGACAAATATAACAAAGCTATAAAAAATATTTTTTGCTTTAACAAAATTCAATTCTTAAACGTAATAGAAAAAATAATTTATTATAGCACTTGTTATATATTTGACTATTTAATATGATGTTTTATAGCTCACGCTGTTACCGCTGAACCCTAGGTTCGGTTAGGTGGTAGGAGATAAAATCCTAGGTTCAGCGGTAACAGCATTATGACACTTGACACTCCATTCCCGTTAAGACGCTTCCGTTCCCCGACATCCACAAAATTCTCGAGGTATTGAACCCAGAAAAATATTTGCTAAGTTTATAGCTAACGCTAAACAGATGACCCGTTTTACTTAATGAAATATATATTTTATTTATTATTTTACGGGTTTATTTATTTTTGAGCAATTTTCAATAAGTGATAAATAAATCTGAAATAACATTTTTCCATTTTAATATCGTATTAAAATTATTAAACTATTAAATTAAATTATTTACGGATAATTTGAACTGCAACATCTGTCAAGTGCGTTTG
>FAPP01003617.1:0-12526 GCA_001485965.1 Heliconius ismenius | reverse complement strand
AAATTCGGCGGCAGGTAACAGGTGAAACAGTATGTATGACGCACGCTCAGCTATATCGAAGAGATCATTATGAATTTTGATAAATATAATATTTTACACGGTGTTGTTGAGGATGATGGAACTGGACTACTGGGATCCAATTTAAGTCCCAGTTTACAATGTAAAGCAAGCGAGATTGATGACAATGAAATTATCATTCATTTAAATTTTTTCTCCATGATTTAACACTAGGTTTATGAAACCCGTGAATTTGTCGGAAATCGTAAATTAATAATTTCATCCAAAGAATATAAATATACTCGTATTGTTCTTTTTTTCCTAAGCCTCTTTCTTTTTGAGATCCATATATAGTATACCTATCTCTACATGATTCGACAAATTAACGGTTACGCTTATCTAGAAAATATTCCTATTACTTTTGCTATGTTCGTCACATTATTCATCTAGTAGGAGATACTAGAGTGGGAAAAGTGTTTTTGTGCTTCCGTTTTGATATGTTGGTATTACTTTGTGAACGCAATTGTGCATCGTCAGTCTTGCAATAAACGTTAATTGGGAAGCACCTCTTTAATTTACCAGTGGCGACGGGGACAAACCGGTTTAATATATTAAAAATGTCAGTCGGTAAAGTCAGTGAATTTAATTTAACAACCGGGAACTGGTTATAGAAAGAATGGAAATGTACTCGTATTTTGTGGTAAATAATATTAAGGAGGAATTAAAATTACCAACGCTTATTTCGTTAATGTGTGAGGCAGCCTACGAGCTGTCGTCGAGTTTAGCGTGTCCGTTAAAACCATCAGCGTTAATATATTCGGAAGCTACAAATCTTCTGCAAGAACATTTACAGCCGAAGCCTTCAGTAATGGCGGAGGTATAGAATTTAGACAACGGAGACAGTTGACGGGGGAGTATAGTATTTAAGGGACCAGTTCGTGTGTGGGTTAAAAAGCGAGATGACGAGACAGAGGTTATTCGCGGAGGAAAACTTGAACTATGGAAAAGCAGTTATGTTAGCCACAACACTTGAAGCAGCAGAACAGATTGCAGGACGCCGGAGCGGTGGAGCAAACTGAAGTTTTTACGGAATTGTCATAAGGCGTAAATAAAATTAATATCAATTTATGTACAGTTTGCGGAAATGCAAATCATAAAAAATGGAACTGTAAATAAAGAAAACCAGTGTAGTTACTGTCATCAAATTGGTCATCTCCGCAGAATGTGTCGGAAAAAAATATTAGAAAATTGTCAACAAGCGAGGCCGGCCGTGCAATTAACGGAAAAATAATTTCTTTTAAAAAATAAGAGCGTTAAAAACGCCAGCGCACGTGGTCGCGGAGGCCATTCGTATGGCAGGTCGGCCAGTACCTGCTGGGTGACGCAATCTGAGGATGACTCGTTGAAGATGCATGCATCGTCAGAAAAAGTAGGACGGAGTTACTATAGGGCACAGAGTAGTGACCTTGAAAGCTGTGAAGAAGAAGGCGACGAGCCAATGTATCAAATGTCGCTAACGCAATACAAACCGGTACATGTTACTATTTTAGATAATGATATTTTTTTTAAAATGGAAATAGATACGGTAGCTCCGTTGTCGTGTATTAGTTTTGATATTTATAATAAACATTTTAATAATATTATGATAAAACCGTGCCGTATCAAATTGAGTTTCTACGATGGATCCCTTGTAAAGGGTTTGTATTGTTTTCATGAACTGTCCGCAGAAAGCTCGATGTGGGCTTACGCGATATATGCTGAATAAGCCTCTTAGATTCATCAAATTTTGGTTAGCAGTTGACATCGAATCAAAATATATTGTAAACGTTTTCTTTTCTTTGAGGAAAGATGAAATCAACGGTCATTGCATTGTCACATTGATATTAGCGGAACCATATTTAGACCGAGAAGAAATATAACAACAGACCTTTACAAGCATCCCGCTAGCTCAAAAGTTGCTTACTCGAAAAATAACTTTAGTTTGGACTATTCGGTCAAGCAAACGGGAACTACCGAAACCCGTTAAGGAAAAAAAAAACAATAAGATGATTTTGTTTTCCTCAGATTTATATTAAACTAATCACACAACAACGATGTGAAATTGTTTGACATTGATAATTAACTTGTGTAAAGTTTTTGTTTTAAAGAAAATGCGCTTTTTATTCACCCGTCAATTTGCCGTAGACATAGGTATATAAAAAAACGTCCGTAAACTTAGTGTTAAATACTTCCACCCCATCTGCAAAATAAAAGCACGAAAATGTTAGTCCACAAAGGAAAACACCACCTAAAAATTCTTAGATTAAGACATTTACGTCAAATGATACTACTCTGCCAACGCAACAGTCCGGTGAAACAAATGAGCAAAAGCAATTAATGGCAGATTCTAATACTAAACACAGCTCTCAGCTTCTTTAACAAAAATCAGAATGGCCCTAAAACCGACATCAATAAAAAAAAACAAAAATTTTTTAAAAAGTCATTGATTCGAACTATCGCTACTTCAACAGAATACAGGAATTACCAATGATGCCCAGACCAAGAAAAAATAGAGAAAGCTGAACTTTGAAAAAACATTGTGAACAAAAAACTAAATAAAATAAAATTAAAGATAATAAAAAAGGACAAAAAAAGAGTAAGTGGTTGTGAAAATTGGAGCTGGCTAGAAAAAGAATCTTAACTTTGATGATTGACAGAATGATTTCATTTGATTATGTATTTAATAGCTTAATCTACACACAATTTTGAAATAAATAAACATTATTATTATTTATAATAAATATTATTATTATTATGTATATTTCGAATCGATGAATAAAAATCCAAAGTGAAAAAATGAGACGGTAAGAACACATATTTTTTTAGTCAAATACAATGTCATTCCCTCGAAATTGGAACACTTTAGGTAAAATGTAAACATCGTTCGTACACTCATTAACATCGGAGATGTATAGAACACTACAACACAACTAAACTTTTGTTTAGTGTTTAGCCAAAATTTTTGAAGCAACTATACCGGAAGAATTTGAATTGTCATTATCGACGTGGGAAATAATTATTTTACCCCGTAATAAAGGTCGAAGTTTTCGCCAAATCGGAGCAGATCCAAAGTTAATTTACTAGACAGTGCGGTATATTATACAAAAGCGAGAAGAAGATAGTCTGCAAATTGTCAAATGTCCCCATGAGCCCAATCACAACACTAAAATAGAGTAGAACGCGACGCCAAGTTTTAATAACTGCGTGCCAGTAAAAATAGTTTATAGTATTTTTTAACACCGCGCTTTGCCTCGACATCAGAGAAAAAAAAAGAATTCAACGGAAAGTGGGAAGTGAATGTGTCTTAATTGAAACTGTGTGTGTTAACACGTGCTAGACTGAAGACCGCGTCTGGGCAAGCGTAGTGTAGGACGCCCTGCAGTACGATGGACAGGAAGCCCAAGACCGGGATAGTTGGCGCTCGACGTAGGCCTCTCACGGCGATAGGAGAGACGTGACAGTAGGTTCCCAGGTTCATTTTGGCTCTTAGTTTCATTGTGGCGCCGCATGTTTCGCGGCAGCGTGCGCGCGCAGTGTGGCGCGTTGCGTAAAGGCGGCGCCGCAGTGGCACGCGTGCGGGCGCTCACCGCTGTGCGTGCGCATGTGTACGCGCAGCACGTACTTGCGCTGGAAGCAAGGGAAATTGTACACGTAGGAAAGAAAAATACTTATTTTGAAAACGTATAAAAATTTAAACATAGTGGAATTTGGGCCCGCTCCTCTTCAGAAACAGTCCAAGCGCTCTGACAACTAAGCCATAAGTTCTCATCGAGCTACGTCGAAATTATTATAAGCGCGCTTACCGTTTAAAGTTAATAATGCTAACAATATAAATATGTTGTAGCAAGCGTATAAGAATTTCGACGTAGCTCGATGAGAATGTATGACTTAGTGGTTAGAGCGCCTGGACGGTTTCCAGGAGGCACGGGTTCGAGTTCCGCTGCCTTCAAATTTGTATACGTTTTCTAAGTGCGTATTTCTCTTTCCTAATTGTGGAATAACACTTTAAAAATATTAAAATAAATTGGTCATAGTGAAACAAACATTTCCATATGGTAGTGTAGAGTGTACATATCGCTCCCCACGCACTTATTTTGAATGCAACCTGCATTTAGATTGGCGGATATTTTTATTTTGTCAGAGCGCAGAAATGAAAATAAGTCATTCTCACTCATGGTAATCGAACCGACAACTGTCGCGTTGAGAGTCAGACATTGTCCCGCTTCGCGACGACGACGACCTCGAGTTTTATTGTAGATATTTACAGGTCATTTACAGGTCCTAAAGCCAAAGTTTAACTAATGCACCATAACCACCGAGAAGCGCTAGCTACAAGTTAATGTTTTTTTTTGTATAGTAGTTTTTAATCAGTGAATAAAAACCTAATACCCACCGAGAAGCTCCTCCCACACTGTTCACAAGTCACGCGCGCTCTAGCACCACCCGCACCCCCACTGCCGACCGCGGCCGCGTGTGCACTGCGGGCGTGCCAGCGCAGCGCGTCGCGGCTGCAGTAGCGGCGCCCGCAGTGCGTGCAAGGCACGGGGCGCGCGCCGCCATGCGAGCGCGCGTTATGCGACACGAGGGACGACGGCGACATGAAACGTTGGTTGCAGGTTTGGCATTCGTGTCTGTTCATCATTCATAATAAAATTATTTAAGAAATATACTTTTTTTGCAAGGCGTATCTAATATACGGGATACGTCATGAAAAGAGTATATTTATTTAATTTCGGGCAGGGTAGGTAGAACGAGCCTAAGGTTAGTTTTATTACGCAGTGGCCACGACGGCCTCAGATTTTATTTTATTTTATCCCGTCGAATTTGAGAATGTCTCAGTGTCTCTAGACATCGTGCGTTGCGTGGCGCACCTCAACCTCACGTCGATGAACGAGGAAATGACAAAAAATATTTCTTCGAGTGGGAATCGAACTCGATCGAATGTAACTCGATCGACGAATCATCGGTGTTCTAAGGCAAATGGATTTCATATTTTTTCAGATACCTGTCTATTTCATTGTTAAGTATGCTAAGCGATTTACACTGGTAAAACAATTTCGTTTTCGTTGTAATATAAAATTATACAATACATAATAATATAACAATACTTACTTATAAGCAGACGAGTCACGGTGTTTTTTGGCACGTTCTAAGTGTCGTTTCAAATTATCCTAAAATACAAACAAAAAATACATTATTATTTATAAACATTAATAAGTAAGGTCGTCATGTCGCGGTGAGTGGGACAATTAGTGACTGTAAGCACGATGGTTGTCAGTTCAGTTCCTATGGGCGGGAATGATTATATCTGAATTATCTTCATATCAACGCTCCGGTAGGCAAAGCGCGGCGTTGAATTCCCTTAACACGGAATGTCTTGAAAATTGGGTGAACGGTGTGTCTATACGCTAAATTTCCTTTGCCTACCCTGGCTATATGCGGGATACATCGTGAAACTAAAAAAACTAGGTTCCCTCTATCTACCCTGCCATTAAGGGGAGAAAAACGTAATTTTTTAAGTTACTACATATTGACTATCATAAAAAGGGATATATTGTGCAGCCAAACTAACCCTGGATTTAAACATAATATCACATTCAACACAGTAGAAGTCCTTCAGCACGTGCACGGACTGCATATGCTTCTTCAATTGC
This sequence comes from Heliconius ismenius, assembly GCA_001485965.1. Classification (NCBI taxonomy): domain Eukaryota; kingdom Metazoa; phylum Arthropoda; class Insecta; order Lepidoptera; family Nymphalidae; genus Heliconius; species Heliconius ismenius. Next base: position 6,836 of record FAPP01003617.1, on the reverse strand, counting down.
ATGGCGTACACGAACGACGTTTTGCATATCTCGCATTGGTGTAGTTTTTTATCGTTGTGGCGCCTGAAGAAAGAAATTGATAAATTTAACATAATTTTTTTCATACTAATGTATACTAATATTATAAAGCTAAAGAGTATGTTTGGTTGGGCGCTCTAATTCCAGGAACAACTAGTACAAATAAAAAAAATATAATACATATATTGTCCATTTATCGAGGAAGACTATTAGGCTTTAAAAAAGCGACTATATCTGCGAGACCTTCCACATTAAGAAATTGTCATGTGTCATACGAAACGAATAGTTATTTTCATGTGACCACATATCAAGCTAGCCCAATTACGAAATTCATATCATCGTATACTTTCTTAAAGTTCAGGCAAAGAGTTCGAGTGTTTCCTCCAATTACCGCTCATTTAAGATAATATTATACTAATATTTTACGTTTTTTAATCTTCACACTCTGCCTCGCATATAGCAGAGTGAGAAAAGAGATTGGTTTTGTTTTTTTTTTTCACTTATCAGTACAAAGCAGAGAAGGAACCTGGGGGCCTATTGTTAAGACACTCCGTTCCCATTAACTTTCCATAGAAATCAGGAATGAATGTTGAGTAGCGGAACTCAACATCGCGCTTTTCTTGTTACCAGAGGGAGGAAATGAAAATACGAAATATTTAATTTTGGTTCTAATGTTGCAATATTTCTTTTCCGCTACCCCCACAAATTCAAAATACTGGGTTGAGGGGCGGACCCAACGCCGCGCTATAAAAAATAATATAAAATTATTAATATTAAGAATACATACATTACATGAATCCTCAATGAATCTTTAGTTTTATAATATTTACCACATATGTGACACTTATGTGGTTCGTTTGTAGAATGTATTTTTACATGTCGTTGCATTGCTGTACGTTTACTGTAAAAAAAAAACATTTTTTCTTTCAAATACATTAATTTCTATATAATTATTCATATATTCTTAGAGAGTTTTCATAATATTTCACACAAAGCATCGAAAAATATTTTAAGAAAACTTGAAAATTAGAATATAGCATGGTATTATTGGATGTTACGGGTTCCATCCCCACTCGGGGGCACGTTGATATAGACATTATTTACATTTCTCTGCTCTGTTAGATAGAGCACGGTAAGGCAAAAATTCAAACTTCAAATATTCATATATCAGGATATTCAAACTGACTTACTTAGTAGTGTAATCGCATTCCGGACACTTGTACACGGCGGGCGACGACGCGTGCTCTAACGAGTAGTGCTCTATTATATGTTGGCGGGAGAGACGTATTATATTGCATAGTTTACATTTATACCTGAGGTAGGAAGAAATTAATCTTAAATTATATAAAATACTAGCTTCCGTTTAAACTTAATGTATAAATATGTTTCCTAAATTGTAGCGAACACATACGCTACAATTCTGATGTATAAGCTTTATTACTATAAAGTTTCATATAAGCTCGTTTAGTAGCTTTTGCGTGAAAGTAGAAAAAACATCCACTGTCACAACTGAATTCATATTTATATTAGTAGGATTACTAGGAAAAGGAGGAAAAGATCTCAGACCAGGAAAATCAGAGGCTAATCATGGCGCAGGCAGTGTGACTGTAAACACGACTGGTTGCGGGTTCGATCTCCGCTCGAGGAATAAAATATATAATCTCTGGTGACGAGGCAAAGCACGGTGCACTTCTGTCACTCACAACACTAAGGCAGAGGCATTAATTATTGATTGTCGGAACTCAACGACGCGCTTCACCTCGTAATCAGAGCGTGGAAATTATAATTTATTTCTCTAAAATGTATTATGCATTTTTAATTCTAACCTAGAGGAATGTGATTTCATGTGACCCCGTAACGATACTTTGCTCGGACAATACTGTTCACACAATTCACATAGGAATGGACCATTTTTCTGAAATAAAAAAATACATAAAAATTGAAATTACCTGAACACACAAAAAATATTAATAGAAACGAACGTATGGACGAATTTCAAGAAGCCCGGTTTCAAATCTTGCTACGTTATAATTTTTATAAGTTTTCTAAAATATTATTTTTCTTTGTTAAAAATGTTTTCAGGTACTCAAGCGTGTGACTGTAAACGCTAAAGATTATGAGTTCGATTCGCACTCGAGAACATCAAATATTTTATATTTTCATTTTCCCCGCTCTAGTAACGAGGCGTGTAGCTCCGTCACTCAAACATCAATGTCTCCAGAATTCGGCGGAAAGTGCAGAACAGAGAGACTTAACACTGGGTTCCCAGTAAGTATGAAGAAAATCCAAACAGGAAATTTAAATTTATTGATTTTCCTAAAACTGATAAAATTCTTGCCGAACGGAGTGTCTTCACACAATATACTGCGATACCTCAGAATGTTTCTTCATATGACTTTGTAATACATCTTCAAAGTTAAATCCTTTTACACATTTAACACACTTGTATGGCAACATTTTGTATTTTTCACTGTTTGCAAGGTTTTGCATTTCTTCTAAAATCTGTAATAGAAAATAAAAATACTAAAGACCGAAAGGAAACGTCAATTGTGTTGTGGGTTCAATTCCCACTCGAGGAAGTGAAATATTTAATATTTTCATTTCATCGCTCTAATAACGAGACAAAGCGCGGTGTTGAGTGCCGTTACTTCGTTGCCGTTACACGCTGCCAGAATTCGGCGGAAAGTAGGGAACTGATAAAGTATCAAATTCAAATTCAAAATATTCTTTATTCAAATAAACTTATAATAAGCACTTTTGAATCGTCGAATGAACATATGAACAAAAAGCTACCACCGGTTCGGAAGGCAGTTCTGCTGATTGAAGGAATTGGCTTAACAATCAGTTTTCAGATTCCCTCTGCCTACCCCGTTATGCTTGGTATACAGCGAAGAGATAGAAACATGAAATAAAACTTTGTGCATTTCAAAATAAAGAGAAAATAAAAATATATATACCGACTATTCTTTATTACAAGGTAATCCTTTTTCTCTCAAATTCAAATAATCTTAATTCAACTTTTACAAACACTTTTGAATCACCGAATGAACATAACAAATCTCTTGAATCAAAAATATAATAATTATTTACATACCTTACATAAAACATTATTGATATTACACATTTCTTTTGAATATGATGAAAAATTACAAAAATACGCGTACGTTATTGAATAGTCAATAAATTACATTGAATTATACTCATTTAGATTTATAGTTAAATAACTTCATTTTGAAAACTAAGTCGGAACCATCTCCAAGGGCTTATCTCGCTCAGCCGCACAATTTCTGACTCAAATATCATATATCAGGTAATTATTTTCATTTGTTTCTTTGGTAAAAAGACACAACGCGGCGTTGAGTTCCGCCACTGAACACGTAATATCTTGTAAATTGGGCAGCCCTGCTAAAAAAATAAAAAAACATGGAATATAACTTACTTGTTCCTTAGTAAGCTTAATAACGACATATTCATTTGTCTCCATAACCATTCTGGACGAGAAACCTTCTCTAAGTTCTTTCTTTTTACTTGTTTTTGTAAAACTGCGGTCGTCATCATTTTTTGTATTTTCTGTAGTAAAATCAACATCTTTAGTTACGGGGCTTTCCTGAAAAAATATTTTTTTAGCTTCACGCTGTGTCCCGCATGTAGCAGGCAGCAGAGGTAGCCTAGTATTAAGACACTTCGTTTCCTACACTAATGGTTTGGAGACATTGCGATTGAGTGGTTAAATTGAGTGGGCGAACCAACTGTCGCATTTACAGCCGCACGCTGTGCTCCTACGCCACTCAACAATATATTCAATATCGTTAATACCACTCATTAACATACTTTCTCACACGTTCATACATTTATTTAGTGTATTTCCTTGTTCTTAAGGCACTAGGGGTGACTTTTGAACTCTAAAATAGCTACATACATTTCAATACATTTGTCACTTAGTTGGTTCTAACATAACATAGAATTATTCCAGTCATTTAATAAAATAATTTCGTTATTACTGTTTGTACTTTGCTTGTCTTATTACAGTTGTGTGACTAACACAAGCAAATAGGGCTTGAGATCAGATATATAAATTTAAAAAACGCATGAACAAATGATTGCAAGAATAAACTACTTAATGAAGAAATAAATAAATTAAGTCTCAGTATTAAAAAAATTAAAACTAAAACAAACTCACCCACTTAACTTCACTCTCAAGTACGCTGTTAGTATCAAAATCATGATTTTCATTCCATAAAACTAAAGGGATATCATCTTCGTCCAATTTGTCTGATTTTATATCTTCTAATTTAACTGAAAATTCTGGGCCCACATAATAATAGGTAGGTGTTGATTGAACTAAATTACTTCGTAATTTTGGTGTTTTATTAATCTGAAATAAAGGAATAGTCGAAGCAGCCACCAATATCCATACCAATATTTTACAACTGTAAATGCAGAAAGTAACTGTGACCATTAATAGATTATATTACTTATGTTTTTTGATATTTTCATACCTATTCCATTTTTCCTCTTAACCCAAATATCACCAGCCTGACATTGTTCTATAATTGACACAATTGACATTGTTACAATACAGTTGAACACATTGAAGTGCATTGTGCACTCGGAAAAAAAATATGTAAAGTGAAGAAGACTAAACATGGGGAACAGAGGTATCCTAATGGCCACAGAGCGTCTTAGCACAAGGTTCCCAAGATCTTTTTGCCCACACTGCTCTGAGTGGAATACATTGTGAGGCTAAAAATAATAGAAATATTCCCAAAATCAAATGTGTGCAACCATCTACACCTAATGTGTCCAGTGTAACTGGCCATGACTTGTGGACTGTACAGCACAATAGTAAACTTAGGTTTAAAAATAAAATGTACTCACCAGCTTATCTTCAATCTCAAATACGCTGTTACTATCAAGATCACAATTGTTATTTACACTGTCACTGTCATAATCATTATTTCCATTTAATAAAACTAAAGGAAGGTCATCTTCATCCACTTCATCTTGTTTGATATTTTCTAACTTAACTGAAAATTGATTTTCTGGGCCCAGATAATAATATATAGGTTTTGATTTAACTAAATTACTTTGTAAATTTGGTATTATAATAATCTGAAATAAAAGGAAATTTGTGAATTAAAGTCTAAAGAACAAATTATAGTCAAAAGAGTGAAGGAAACATTATTGTGGTGAAGTGGCACAACCATGCAACTTCAAATGTGACAGTAATGGATTCTATTCTAATTTGGGAGAATGAATTATTTAATATTTTAATTTCTTTGTTACCCTCCTTTGGCACATAGGTAATTCGTGGTGTTGAGTTCCACCACTCAATATGCAATGCCTCAAAAATTTGGTGGTAGAAAGTGCCTTAAAAGAAAAAGCAAAATCTTAACACTAGTTTACCAGGTGGCTAACCATGCAATGTGCGGGATACAGCATGAAGCTAAAAAAATATATATATTTTCATACCTTGTCTGCTTTTTCTCTTAGCCAAATATCAGCAACTTTACATTGTTCTGTGAACTTTACTATTTTATTCAAAAAACTCCTACAGTATATACATATGTATGATATATTTAATGGATCTTCAGTCTGTAACAGGAGATAGAAAATATTTATTTAAATATAATATAATTGTTTTTGTCTATATATTTAATTATTTTAAAATAGACTGGTACTTCGTTTTCGAGCAAGCAGTCACCATTATAGTTATATTGTCGATTGTACATATACATTAAATCAAATTATTTTAATTAATTACTTTTTTAATTATAATCCTTCTTAACCATCGTATTAAAATTTGCAAAATTTGCACAAACCTTTTTCATAAGCAACTGGTAATATTTTAAATCTTCTGCAGTCATAGGGTAAACGTAATTCCCCGTTCTTAAGCACGCTCGGCATATTTCCATTTTCACATAACTTTTAGTTTATTTTTATAAATAAATATTATAAATCAATTAAAAATTTATGAATAAATAGTAAACAACAAGGACTGATTCTGAGGCGCTGAATTGGCATTTGTTAATTGGCACTGACAGATTGATGTTTTAATAATAAAAAATAAAAATGTCAACGTTGTTCAAAAACTTTAATTTGGTAATTAATTCTTCATATTAATATTCGATAAAATATGGTTATGGAGCATTAGTTCATTATTTTTAAATATGTTAGTATTTATGGTACTAATTTTTATAATTAGTTTCATGTATCACAAGCGGAAAAAATATTTTATATTGTAATCTGATAGGCGACCGAGCGCTTAATCCGCTAATAACGGGAAAGATCGAGTGACCGGTTATTCTTTTCCTACACTTGTTATTTTAACATGGAACAACTAAGTCATTAAAATAATTTTATAAAAAAAAATTGCGCATTCTTTTAACCCTCCAACTGCAGCCCTCGTAACTCTTGTACTAGCACTGTTCCTTAAATTAATATTTTAATTCGGGAGTAGCGGCCCACCCGTGGCTTCGCCTACATACCACTTATAATTCTTTTATTATGCTGCTTTTGATACTGATGTCATCGGCGGCAAGGGCGCACCCCGCACTACTCAAACCTATGTTTGCGGCATAAACAGAGCGTTGAATTTGACATTTTCTCGAAAAGTATACGTCCAAATAACATGCGATAAAAGCCAAAGCTTATCTTTATAAAAGTTCTTTGATGATGGAATGACTTTCGCTTGTAAGTTTCAATATCTACTCAAGTAAGTATGTCAAATAAAAATCGGTGAAATCACCTTGAAATTTCCAATTTTTTGTCATAAAATGCCTTATTGTGACTTATTTATAAGAGACTAGTGGACCCGG
>FAPP01003612.1:0-12772 GCA_001485965.1 Heliconius ismenius | reverse complement strand
AGAAAATCACATAAGTCTTAAATTTGCATTAGGTATGTGCGCGACAAATAGACGAATAACTCAATGTCGCTAGTTCGTTAGTGCAATGCACTTTAGATTGTTCATTGTACTGCATATCCTGCTATATGCAAGATACAGCCTGAAACTAAAAAAAAACTTAATGATATCTTTCAATTTTCTTTCAGGATCCAGCTCTTGATTCATATACATTGGAGCATGAAGCCAGGAAGTTGGATAGTACATTGACACAAAGTCTACCACCACTCAACGATAGCTTCGATTCGAAATAACTTAGAAAACATTATTTGGCATATAGTAGAAATGGTTGATTGTGTCAAGTAATCATATTTAAAAAAAAATGTTTTTATTATTACGTTAATATCGTATTACAATATCAGAAGCTAGGAATGAAAACCGGTTTTTTAGGTACCTTTTGATACCTATTTTTTTATATAACCCATATACAAGATATATGGTCCAAAAAAATCATATTTGATCCAAATAATGCATCTCAGTTTAGAGTTAGAATGTTTATTTAATATATTGAAAAAGTTATTGTGTTATTAAAACAGAATTTATTATTTATTTTTTTCAAATATTACTAAAAAACTTTGTTTGGGAAACTGTATCCATTATAATTTATTTAATTAGTTGAAAATTATATTTCAAATATTGTTATCTATTGTATTGATAAAATAATTTATGATTTCTGTATATTGTTTATTCACGATAATACTTATCTGGTTATCATAAAATGTTCAATTTTTGAAGCCACTTGAAAATATGATTTAAAACTTTTAGAACAATTAATTAATTATTAGCCCCTTAATTATATCAATGTTCCTATTAGATTTGTAATTTTCCTAATATCATATATTAGAAAAATTACTAATTTAAAAACATTTGCCTGCACTTATATTTGATATTTATTATTTTATAATATTAGAACATTCTCAGATGATAACCAGAATAATGAAAATAACTGTCACAGATAAAATGTTACTCTACTTTTATTTTAATTTCTTAACTAATAACAAAAAATTTAAAAAAATACCGCATATATAAGAATTTTAACGTTGCGTGATAAGAACTTATGGCTTAATGGTCAGAGGGCTTGGACGGTTTTTAACAGGCGAGTCGGGCTACGTTGTTATAAATTTTCTAAAAATAAACAATATTTAATCTGTGACAATTATACCCAACTGCCGAATGACTGTACCAACTAATATAAGGACCACTTTTGCACTAGTCATTATTTTACAAATTTTTTAGTACTTAATAAATTTTGAATACCTTTTTAAAGTAGTCACTAGATCTTTATATTATATATAAAATTAATAACATAAGTCTGCAATTAAATATTTACAAGACCAGTGTTGCCAATATTGAAACTTTTTTTAGATTATGGCAAGTTTGGTACACATTTTGTAGATGCACATAGTAGCAGTAGTTTTTTTGAATATATAAGTAATTATGCTGTATGAATAGATTTAGCGTAAAGTCTTAACTAATTACAGAATGCATGTCATTAAAAATATTATTCCTATTAATCTTGATTTTTCCTATTATAATTATATTTTATTTTTTAATTTTCTTTAAAATTTTATAGAATCAGATGTTATAGAATTTTAAATCGCGATTGTGAATGTTTTATATCTATATCTTAAGTTTGGAGAAACGTTACTTCATATTCATCTCATACTAATTTGGCGCAACATTGACTTAATTACGTTTTACTTACAAATTAAACGTCAATAGATGTGGAAATACTGCTTATTTATACATTGTGATTAGTCTCCTGCAATTTAAAAAGTGACAATAGGTGCACCTTAAAATCTTGCTGTGTTTACTTTTTTAATATATATTTAATATTTTTACCACTGTCTATCCAGCCTTATAATATGTTCTATTTAAAATAGAATGGTTTTTGGATATGACATAAGAAAAATTTGCATGTATATCAAATTCATATTTTGTTTGAACAGATGGGAAGTGCTAAAAATATATTGTAATTGAGGCTTCATATTAAATTTATTATATTTTAAGAAATTCTGTATATTATATAATATTTGCTGATTTACCAATTTTATTATTATTGAAATATAAATAGTTTATTAGCATCACAATACATTTTTTGAAACATAGATAAAATCAAAGATTGAAAACAATTTAAAATTGCCCAAATATTGCTTCAACACTCATTTCTCCTTCACTTATCTCAACTATTTATGTTACATTTTATGAATATGGAAATGTAATCAGTGTGTTATCATATCAGTTACATGTGGTCACAGTGATATTTAAACTGAGCTATAACTTGTATTCTGCTTTGAAACTCTTGTTTTTATGCCATATGGCTCGATAGGCTTACACTAACTTGAGAAGTCATAGTTCAAAATCATTGTTTGTAATGTATGTTTACTTAGCACTTTATTCCTAATTTGAAACTTTTTTCTAAAAAAATATAAGTTTAAAGTTTATTTTTAGCAGAATATCAATATACTCAAAAAAATAATTTAATAGCACCGACAAGCATATTTCGTTTCCATTGAAAATATTAAACATTTTCTAAATAAAAGTATAAATATAAACAAGCTTGTTTATGCAAAGCACCAGATATTTAGGTCACTTAGCTTAAAAAGTTATTTTATGTAAATTATGACCCCACGCAGTAGGTCAGTGCTGCACATGGCCTCATTTGTTTACTTGCATAGTTATTCATTAACGTGAGTTTGGCAACTCAAAAGGAATTTTAAATAGAATTCTTGGGAAATGTATCTTTATTCTTTAAAGAGACGGGCTTATCAATCTTTAAACAAAATAATAATTTTGTTTAGTTTGTTTTTGCTAAGGCAGAAAAGTTAATTGAGTTTGTTGAATAAATTATCATATTTATTTTTAAACTCGTATATCATCAGCTTTGAATATAAACCTGCTAACAACCTATTAAGCAAAAGAGAGACTTAACTATGAGTATATACCTAAAAGGTTTTTACAATATCGAAAATTGATTCGTGCTCTACTAAATGAAATAAAATAAAGATCAATTCTGTATTTTTTTTACACTTTCGAATGATGAAATTTACATAACGAAAAAAACAAAAAACTGATCTAGCAAGTTTACATTCTGCCGACGATGTACATGTATACGTAATTAGTTATTGGAAGTAATCCCAAGAATTTCTTAGTACCATCTTAGTTAGTATTGTGATTCAAACGATGATTCACATATCAGTGTTAAGGTCACCTCGCTCTAGCCGGAAGTTCTGCGGAAGCTATTTTTTTTTATAAATGACTCAACCAACCAGTCTAGTCAACCAGTGAGATTTGTTTTTAGTTTTTTTTATATACATTTATATTATTTATGTAAATTGTCGCCACCTAAAGATAAAATACCGTTACAAGTACTTCTGAACAAGCAACTTTCTTTTTTATACGTATTACGTCACAGCTATAACCATATTGGAACTCGTTCACAAAATGTTGCGCTTTTATCTGGATTTTTTGAAGCATCCCACTTGGCCCCTCTCGTGTAGGCGGCCTTCGATGACCCTAGACCCAGTCGACTCCCCTCCAATAAAAACTAATAAGGCAAATTGAGCATGTGGGTAGGTGTTAACATAATCATGTATATTTATCGTGGAGGTCATCGTGGCCCAGTGTGTCACTGTAAAACTGATAGTTGTGGGTTCAATCATCCCTTCGGGCAAGTCGAGTTCCGCCACTTAACACATAATGTCTCGAAAATTTGGTGAGAAGTGAGGAACAGTGTCTCAACTCTAGGTTCCCTCAGCGTACTATTCTATATAATATAATGGTAAATCAAAGAAGAAAATTTATCATATCACGCCCAAGTACACTCCTACGGCAATGTTTCGAAATTTGGAAGCAAATTTTTAAACAGAACTAGATCAAATTATAATAATGTTGTACCTACATGTAAAACAACTTTTCCGCCTCGTCAAACACGCTTATATTATTTATAGTAATGATCGGGCCGCGACGTCACGTTGAGGGAAACCGAACGAGGATAATTGTATTAATTATAACAGCGTTAATGAATGTGTAACGATTTTTGGTATTATTTGCACGAATCACCTTTGTTCTAGCAAATATGACTGACTGACTGACTTCTGTCTTAGAGAAGGCAGTGGGAAACTAGTGTTAAGACACTCCGTTTCCCACTTTCCGTTTAATTCCGATATCTGTTAAAAGGTAAAGTCGAGGCCTCCCCCCTCATTAAATATTTCTACACTAATGCTTACTGACTTCTGTCTCACTAATTTAAACATTTCTTGTTATATTATTATCAACTTATCAGAATTTTGTTTGATGTTGACGATAAAATGATATGACATGTGGGCGTTTAACGGAGCGACACGTTTAAGCGAAATGTGCAACAAACAGATGAACGACCCCAATATGTTTAGAGCTGATAAGAGCACATTGGGCTCGGTGATAAAAAGCAACGACTACACAAAAAATTATTCATATATCTTTGAGCACCAAAATTTAGCGATTGTATGTAGATTTAGCTCCCACGCTTATATAATATGATTATAATATGTATGTTTGCAAGTGATGCGTGTACCTCGTGAACTCGATCTATCCACTAGACCTTGTTACACGTACGGGACGCGCGTAACCCAACACTGTGCGTAATCTTATAATTAGAACGCTTGTTTTATAGGTCGTAGTGGAGGAAGGCGTATTGTGTTCGTTTATCATTGGACTGTGTCAATTCTTGTGTTACTAGAATGTCGACATACGCCCGCCACGTCACACTGCCATTGTATGAACGTCTGTAGTTTAGTTGTACCAGCTGTACCCTGTATAGTGCGGTTGGAGAGCCGTGGCCGACTTGAAGCTAAAGCTAGTCTATTTGAACTTTTTCTGTTTACTGGAAATCTAAAGTAATGAGTTCTAAAATATTTGCGCGTTCATTTACTGGGTGGCCACGACTCATTGACAGTACTTTACGCGTTGTAACAAACGGTTTTTTTTACATACACATGTCAATAATAAAATAGTGGTAGATGAACTGTTGTTTTATTTAATTAAATTCTATTAAAATTCCGAGTCAATTGCCGTCGCCGGCGTGACTCACCGCTTCCAGAACAAATCGACGACAAACTCGCGAGCGAGCAAAGAATACACAACCCAAAACATGAATATTTAAAATTGGTTTTATTGATAAATTTGCAAAAAAAAAGAAAATAAAGGAAAACTAAATTGTACATGTTGATTATTGATTGAAAAGATAAAAAATATACAAGTTATTAATTAATTCGCACATTATTTATATATATATATAAAAATATAATTAATTGAACTCAGATCAAGTCAATACCAATATCCTTGTGCAAGTATAACCTTAATTAACAGAAATGACAAAAATGGAGGAAACATCTAAATTTAACAATATTTGAACACCTATTTATAATTATTACTTTAACAAAGTTTCTCATAGTAGCAACACATAGGCTGGTAATTCACATTTATTAAATGAGCCAGTAATCATAAAACTTTTATTCCATTTACAATAACGATATTATTATTATTATTTTTTAATTTTCAATTTCATATTAAGGAATAGTCTCGGACAGGTCACTACACTGGTGGGGTGCACTCACCTAAGGCTCACTAAGATTTGTTCAAAAGTTATGGAGTCCTATATGGTGTTGCATATTTAACTTTTCCGATACATTTGTATTATATAACAAGACAATAATATATCTGAAAAAATTTAATGTATTCTTAATAATTAAACATTATACACTGGTTAAGGCCCGCTGGCACAAACTGGGACCCCAGTAGGTCCCATATAACCTTACATTCTGGCCACTCAGAAGTTTGTAAATCAAATTATAATAATAAATGCTATAACTATCTGCTTAGTTCAGACAGGAACAATAAATAACTAAGCAAAACTGTAATGTTTCCGCAAACACTATCTAACAAATATCAAAATTACAAAAGTATCCCAATGGATACAATTACACAGCTGCATACCACGCTACTTACAGTGCTATTATAGTGTCCCCTTATTTGGCAGGACACACTACCAACATATCTTATCTCTAGTTCATATGAACTAATTTTGTAGATATTGCTTCAATTTTATATAAGATCCATAAGACATATTTAAAAATTATAAAATTATGGATGCTAGAAAATGAACTATGTTAGATTTATATAATTCCCTTGTACAACTTCCTGCATCAAAGATAACTACAAACAATATCAAATACATAACCTACTGCTTACTCATACTATAATTTGTTTCCCAAAAACAAATGAATATAACAAAGATGTTACTAACAAACTATTCTTTAACTAAAACAAAATTGTGCAAAATGTTTATAGCTATCACGGGACAAGGTTTTATGATCAAATAATTTGTTTAATTACTATTCAGTTCACTATAATTACTCATTGTCTGAACTAAGCAAAAATTTTAACAATAATCACATAGTTTATTATCTCCCACAAAACTGGTTAAGTTGAAATATTCAGTAAAAATACAAGAGCAAAGACTTTAGGCATTTATATTTAATTATATATTTTTTTTATCATTATAGCCATCTATATGGGTAGAAATCACAAAGTTTAATATATTTAATAGGACATTCAAGTAAACTTCTGAACATGGCATCATTCACACTATACAAAATGGAATATTGAGAGTAAAACACACACAGAATCTTAGTAGGTATCCTCAAACAAAAACTAATCATATAAATACACAAACCGGGAAGTAGACGCCTACTTTATACGCGGCTCGGGACATGGACACTAACGGTGAAGATCTGTGATGCATTTTTCACTCATTTATAGCACTTGAGGACGTCAGCTCAACAAATGCACATTGCAAAATGCTCAGGGTAATAACCAACCATGCTCACCTGACCTAGTTACTAACTTTTGGAACTGAGAGCAAAATCCGGGTACATAGAAGTCTTTCAAATTATTAAATATTTAATACCTAGTGCGTCGGAAGCGCCGCGGTCCTTACAGCAGTCGACATGATATGGGCTTTTTGTTTTTCTTTTTGGTGTCTTCCTTGGGAGATTTTTTGTTGATTTGTCGCACTAGATCGTAGAACACTTCGTTCACACTGATTTTAGCCTTCGCGGAGGTCTCCATAAAAACGCAGTTGAAATGATTGGCAAGGTTCGCGCCCTGTTGCTTGCCGACCACGCGCTCCGCCTCCAGGTCGCACTTGTTGCCCACCAGGACCATCGGCACGTCGTCCTTGTCCTTCACCCGCAGGATCTGTTCCCGCAAGTCCTGCAAGTCATTGAACGTCGACTGCGCTGTGATCGAATACACTAACACGAACCCCTGCCCGTTCTTCATGTATAAATCCCTCATAGCGGTAAACTGTTCTGTGCCAGCTGTGTCAAGAATTTCGAGCATGCATTGTTGACCGTCAACTTCCACTTGTTTCCGATAGCTATCTTCGATGGTGGGGTCGTATTTCTCCACAAAGATGCCTTGTACAAATTGTACTGTCAGGGCGGATTTTCCCACGCCTCCGCTACCTAGCACGACTATTTTGTATTCGCGCATTATTAACTATTTTGTTATAATGATATAATTAACTGAAATCAAAGATTACACTGCTAAAAAGCACATTAACTAGGAAATTATTGCAAAAAAACCCTTCAACAAGTCAAACCGCCATGACACCGTTAACAGGGCGATGGCTCACTTTGACAGTGCTGCCATGTTGATGTACACTGCACATTACAATGTTCACACTTAAATTAATAAAAAAAATAAAAATAATTATAAACTACTAATTATTTGAAATATATATTGATATAGCAATAATATAGCTTATCTATATTTTTTATGACAAAATTCAATATTTTAATGTTTGTTATATCATCCTCGGCCAATAAATATAAGGTAGTACTCAAGCAAATAAATAAAATTATTTTTATGAATAAAACTTATATAACTATTTTAATTATTTTAACCTATCGTATTATATTTTGGCTATTTTTGTATGTTACGCTTACACGCTTGCCGACATTGCAAATCGTCGACCAACAGAAGTATGTAAGCGGTGTAATTGCGACAGCTTGCAAGAGCTTGTCAGTAATTCGATTGTGAATATCAGTTTTTGTACACATATCAGAGAATTGCGACGTGTTTACACATTGGCATGTTATAAGTGTCACCCATGAATTCGAGCCATACAGATGTGTTATCTAAAATAAAATATAATTGTACTACGCACTGGTTTATTTTATATATAGGTCGAGTAATAAAGGACAAATGTTTATACGGCTGATGAATGAGCTAAAACATTTGAAACATCAATATATTTCTTACATAAAAGAAAGAAATGTTATATTTAAATTGTTGTAAAAAATACAATTAAAAATATTTTAAAAAACATTATTGTTAGTTTATTACTTTCTTAGCAATTCAAAATAAATTATAAGACAGTCATTTTAGGTTAAAACAAATATATTAGTTTACTTCGATATTTAACACAATAATATTTCTGTAATTCTGTAATTTCTTTTTTTAATAATGTTAAATTGATATTATTGTTTCTGTGTCGCACTTTTCGCTTCCTATTTTTTTTTCATTTAAAAAATTCAGCAAGCGTTTAAGCGTATCATTAGAACTGTGACATTTAGATAGTAATACTAAAATACTCCTGTATTTTTAATGATGCCCAATAGATGGCGTTGTAAAATTAAATATAAAATCGTTTAATAATATTGAACCTTTTTTAATAAAATAAAAATTATATATTGTTTTAATTTATACATATTCCAAAATTATGTATTTTTTCTCAAAAAAAAAAAAAAAAACAGTGAATGGTAAGGTAGTGGTGAACATGAGGAAGGCAGGGAGCTCGGTTTACCCTCGAAAAGGGTGTCGATGATAATTAAGAAAGGTCACGCAGAAATCTTGGGGGCCTCCTTTCTCTAGAGAGCATGAATAAAACCAGCTGAACACGTTCTTCTTCATTCTCACCGTGACATCCTCGCTAGTACCATACCAGCTTAAATGAGTTTAACGATTGTTTTAAAGTATTATCACTCGTTCTTCGAAATCGTTTTTTTTGTTAAAAAAATATTTTATTTCGACGTCGTATTAGTTGTCGACGAAATTGATCGATCACGCGATATTCGAATAGAAATCATTGCCAGATTAAAATTTTAATCCGAAACATGAAAATAAATACAGCTTAAAATATACGTATAACTGTTGATTTATTATAAAAATAAATGCCAACACTGTAATTTAGTATTAAATTTGTACAAGCACTTGGAGTTTAATGTAAATTTTGATAATTATTTACTTTATAATTATTCGTAGACGCGGTGTTGTAGGTTGTAGCCTTGTTTAGACTTAAGCTTGTTATCTTTGGTTGAATCGTTTTATGTTTTAATTAAAAACATGAAAAAAAAAATCAAAATGAGGCCGTGGCGCAGGGGCACAAGCGACTGTAATACGATAGTCGTGGGTTCGACTCTCACTGGAGTAAATTTAATATTTTAACTTCCTCGACCTGGTAACGAGGCGAAGCGCGGCATTGTGTTCCTCCACTCAACATATAATGTCTCCATAATTCTGCGCAAAGTGGGAAACGGAAGCGTCTGAACGGGAATGGATTGTCTTGTTTCCAAGTTTCCTCTGCCTACCCTGGTATGTGTGAGATACACCATTAAAATTTCTCTTTTAAAAATTGAGTGCGTGGGTAACGGAGTGCCTTAACATTCCCTACCCAGATCCTCGTGAAAAAACGTAAAGATGTTCGTAAAATTTAATCTTCATAACATTAACTTATAAATATTATAATCATAAACAATTTAAAATGTACCTACACCTTGTATAACAATGAATACAGTTCACAACGAAACAAATAAAGCTATTGTCATAATAAACAAGGCACGAAAAATATTTGAAAATGGCTCGAATATATTAACAGACTATAAATCCACGGATTGCACGCGCGATGCACAGAGTAAAAAGTATCATTCACAATAAAACCCAATGGCCGAGGGAAAACCATATTTCAATCGTCATCCAATAAACATTCAATAAATATATTTTTATTTGGAAATGTGCTTTTGTATCAACGAACAATACAGTTTTATTGAGAAGTTGTATTTAATACACGTTTAGATTTAAAGATTATTCTTTGTCAAAAAAAATATGAAAAATATTAAAATGCCTGTATTGAATATGGGGCAGATATTTTTAATAATATATAATACCCAATTGAGAGCAGTCGTTGTGCGTTCAATCTCCAGTCGAGGAAATTAAATATTTAATTTTTTTTTGCTTTATTGTCGAGGCAAAGGGCGGCGCTTGAGTACCGCCACTCAACACGTACCTAATACCTCCAGAATTCAGCAAAAAATGGGGAAAAGATTGTCTTAACACTAGGCTTCCTCTGTCTACCCTACTATACGCGGGATAAAGCGAGAAATTTAAATGTTTTGATTAATTACACAATTATTATGCAAGAAATTTTAACGATAATGGTAATTGTAAAAATTAAATAGGAAACTGAAAATTTAATTACAATTTCAAATGAAACGTGTGGTAGAGTCGAGTATCATATTAAATTTGTTACACCGCAGTACGGGCCGCGTAGTTACATTAATTAATGACGGCTGACTGAGATCTGTTAGCCCAAGATCCCAGAGCCGACAGACCTACGTCATTTTAGCAAAGCTGAAATTTTTGAGGACTATTAGTCTAATATGTAAGACAATATGCCTACACACTAACTTCAAAGTGGGGCCCTTTCAGAGGTAGCGCCAAAAAACGGTATATCTTTGTCTGAGAAGATAATTATGCCATCGAATTGGTCGGAGTGCTTATGAGGGGTCTTAAAATAGTCCGTAAATAATATATTTAATATTAAATCTTGAAAGTTTAACGTCATTTGCCCCAATTTTAAATAACCTTTAAGACGTCTGGTAGGAGTAAAGACCCATGTAGAGGGTCTGGTAATAATAAATATACATTTTTTACATTATTCTTAAAAACATTTAATAACGAGCCTTTCTACTTTAATGTAGCTGAATGAGTACCTTAAGTTTGCGCTATCTCTGAAAGGTCCCCCACTTTCAAGTTAGTGAGTAGGCATACTGTCTTAACTACATATTAATAGTCATTAATCTTCAAAATGTCAGTTTTGTTAAAATGACGTAGGTCTGGGGGCCCAGGGATCCCAGTCTATGTTCTTGGTTGCGCGTCCATGCGAATATCATGTATTGATTTATATACTTATAGACATATAGAGATTGTATAGGTACTAAAAGGTTGGTTTAATATTTAATTATTTTAAAGATAGTGTATTTTCAACTGAGTCCTTTTACTATTTGTATTAGTATATTTTTTAAATAAATTCTGTATGCAAAGGATTCTTTCTTCCAAGCGTGTTAGCCGCGTTAACCATATAGTTGCAATGGTTATTATTATAGCTATGTCTTTTTCTATCTTTTATTAAAATATTATTAATAACAATTTTCTATTTAAAGAATACTACGAGCTATAATCAAACTATAATATTATAATAATTCGAATATATCAAAACATACAACAACATTAAATGAACATGTTCTATCGACAAATAACAGACAACATGTTCACTAATTAGTGAGTAAATGAAATTGACCGTATGAAATATAACGCCCCATACTGTTAATCCAATGTATTGCTAATTTAATAATAAAGGAATAGGAAAAATTTGCTTTTAATTTTAACAAAATTTTTATCTAGTATATCTTCACTTACATGGTAATAATAAAATACTTGGCTGTGTCATGGATACGGTTTTTTGTGATAACGTTTATATAACTGGTATTTTTTTTAAATAACAAAATTTATTTATATATTTTTAAGATAAAAGCGAGGAAAAAAATAATTATTGGTACAATATAACTATATTAATTATATAGCCCAAGATCTCAGAGCCGCCAGACCTATGTCATTTTAGCAAAACTGAAATTTTGAGGACTATTAGTCTAATATGTAGTTACAGTATGCCTCCTCACTAACTTTAAAATGGGATTCTTTCAGAGGTAGCGCCAAATAACGGTATATCTTTGTTTGGAATGATGATTGAGCTACCGGATTTGTCTGGCTGCGTAAGTCCAAATACTATAAAAACATATCATATTATAAAATACATTCTTTAAAAGAAATATATGAAATTCAAAAACAATATTGCCATTTCCACACAACCCTATATTCCAAAGGCTGAAAGTTTCACAATAAAACGTGTATACATTATACTTCCAGGGGGCACGTCCCCTCGATTTGTACATGAGTGTAAACAATCTACCGCGCGCTCGTAGAAGTGCTCGCGCTGGTCGGGCTAGGCTCTGTTGCGTTCTGAATCACGACACGTAGCGCCAATTAATATGCTAATATGACTCTACGCGGGGAAAATGTTTAGGAAAAATGTGTAATATAAGTTGTTCTTGCTTAAAATAATGCTGGAAAAACGCTGAGTTTCAGTTTTGCTGGCTTTTAAGCGCTTAAATTTCTTTGCTTGCGTGTAAATCAACTAATAAAAATGTTATATTTTCATTTTTCAGTTTCAGGCTTATAGCAGGGTAGAGATAATCTATAGTGTTAAGAAACTCCATTCTCCCATTAACATCTGAATTAACGTGCTGAGTGGTGAAACTTAATGCTGCAAATAGCGGAAGTGAAAATAAATAGTTCCCCCGATTGGGAGTGTACCCACAACTATCGTCTAAACCAGGGCTTCTTAAACTTTTGT
>FAPP01003575.1:0-70304 GCA_001485965.1 Heliconius ismenius | reverse complement strand
AATGCAAACATCAATGCCTCAAACACAGACATGCTTATTCCTTTCTAGGAGAAAGCCACAGATCAACATAGGCATCACCTCTTTTCTTAAGGTTAGCCACCGCATCAACTTTACTATCCTTGTCAGTATACTATAAACCGAAAATTTAAACCTGAATTTTTAAATTATCATGTTATTTTTAACAGTAAAAACCGGAAAAGTGTTGAGCGAGAAACTCACACACTTTTCCGGTTTTTGGCAGGATCAGAACGGACCTAGAAAGATCCAATCAATAGATCACTCAACACATGATTTCTATAATTCTTCCACTAATGCTTCTAATTCATTTAATCGTTGTTCAAACACGGCCATTGCATCTTCAATATAAGCTGCTTGGGTCATGTCCACACCAGCTTTCTTCATTACTTCTACTGGATAATCGCTGTTTCCTGCTTTTAGATACGTTAGGTAAGCATCTAATGCGCCTGGTTCTTTCTCCCAGATTTTCTTCGCTAAAGCAGATGCAGCAGAAAATCCTGTTGAGTATTGATAGACATAATAATTATAGTAGAAATGTGGGATACGCGCCCATTCATCTTTGATTTCTGGATCTTTTTCAACAGCTGGACCATAATACTTAGCATTTAATTCGCCATAGCTTTCACTTAGGTACTCACTCGTCAAAGGTGTTCCTTTTGCATCTTCTTGATGCATGAAGTGTTCAAACTCTGCAAATTGTGTTTGACGGAAAATTGTTCCTTTAAAACCATCTAAATAATGATTCAAGACATAGGCACGAACCCGAGGATCTTCTTCGGTCGCTAATAAATGTTCGGTCAAAATATTTTCATTTGTTGTTGACGCGATCTCGGCTAAAAAGATTGAATAATCACCATAGACGAAAGGTTGGTTCGAACGTGTGAAATAGCTGTGGACACTATGTCCCATTTCATGGACCAAGGTGAACAGTTGATCCAACGTATCATGCCAGTTCATCAGAATGTAAGGGTTGGTATCATAACTACCAGAAGAATAAGCGCCACTGCGTTTCCCTTTATTCTCGACTACATCGATCCAACGGTTTGAAAATGCTTCTTTTACGACAGCCAGATATTCTTCTCCCATTGGCGCAAGTGATTCAATGGCTTTTTCTACTGCTTCTTCATACGTAAATTTGATTGGTGCTTCACCTAATACTGGCGTATACAGATCATACATATGCAATGTATCTACGTTTAATAGTCGTTTCCGTAGTTCCATATATCGATGCAATAACGGCAAATGTTTGTTCACAACAGTAACTAAAGTATCATACACACTTTCAGGAATATGGTTATTGCTTAGTGCAGCTTCTCTGGCAGAAGCGTATCGACGTGCTTTGGCTTTGAAGTTGTGCCCTTTGATATGCGTCCCAAGTGTGGAAGCAAAAGTGTTTCTAAATTGTGCATATACGCTGTATAGTCCTTTGAACGCCGCTTCACGTACTTCACGATTGGTACTTTCTAATAATTGACCATATACACCATGCGATAATTGGATCTTTTCACCATTCTCGCCAGTGATTGTTGGGAACTCTAAATCAGCATTATTCAATACTGCAAAGGTACCACTTGAAGCACCAAAGATTTCTCCGGCTCCAGCAAGTAATGCTTCTTGCTCTGCTGACAAGATGTGTGCGCGGTTATCAACCATTTGTTTGACATAATGACGATAAACTTCTAATTTTGGTTCTTCTTCAAAATATTGCCAAATTTGCTCATCAGAAAGTTGCAATACTTCTGGCTCATACCAAGCAATTGCTTCACTCACTTTTGAAAGTAAACTTCCAGCACGAGCATACAATGCTTGATATGTCGTATTTGTCGTATCTTGGTCATTTTTTAAATGGGAATAGACATAAATAAGCTCAACTTTACGATACATTGTTAAGACAAATTCAAGCGCCTCCAAAAATGCTGTTGCTCCATTACCTAATGTTCCTTTATAATGCTCAGAATTTTTTAATTCTTCAGTCAATTCTTCGTACTTTTTATCAAATTCTTGATCGCTTGAAAAGATTGGTGTTAGGTCCCATGTCAATTTTTCAGGCAAATCTTCTCTATTTGGTAACTTCGTTGTTTCGCTCATCTGTTCCACTCCTTTTGTTCATCTTTGCAACTATGCTTTTCTGAATAAAAAATAATAGTTACTTTTTACTTACTCTTTTGAGTTTATCATAACTCTTTCATGTTTTGTATATGGAATTCTTCTCTGATTATTATTTTTGTACTAAACGTTTACACTCTTCATAAAACAATCGATAAATTTTTTGTTCATCAATCAAAGGAAATAACCACTCATTTTTATATTCCTTGATTTCCTGATACCATTTATCGAAAGAACTTGTTTTCTTATCATTCTCTTTGCATTTCATCTGTGAAAACAGCAACCGATAAAAGAATACTTGTTCAGAAAAAAAGCAAAAGAAATCACTTCCTTCATAGAACCACGATTCAAGATAAAGCACATGCTTCTTTCTTAGATAGCACTGTTCTTGTACTCCTAATACTTTTTTATTTTTTCGAATGATTTGTTTTGCTATCCAGTCTTTTGTTTTCACGGAAGAAGAACTTGGTATTTTTCGCAATGAGCCACTTTCAACTTCTAATACTGTTAATAGCTCTTTCTCAAAAAAGGACCAAGAAGATTGTTCAAACCTGATTTTCCCCGATAATTCTGTGAAGATCTGACTATATAAGTAAACCTTTTGCGTAGACCAGTCGATTTGCCAAAAGTGGAGCTGTCGTAAATCGTCGTAGTAGCAAAACTTTTTTTCTAATCTTAAGCAATCGTTCCTTTTGAAAAATTTCATTCCTAATAGCCACCAAACAACATACCCATTTGCTTTGTAATTGATCGTCCTTTCAATCATTCGCTCATAAGACAATGGAGAACATTGGATCTCAAACGCATGATGACCAACCAAGATATCCGGACGTTGCATCAGTTGTGATAGATATCCTTCCATTTCTACTCTTGGATAGCTTTTTTTCAACCATCGGAAACATTGTCTTTTTAGATTAAGATGCTCTTCAGATTCCGCCTCACTAAATACTTGGCAGTCCGAAGTATCATGATGGAAAAAATGGGCGATTCTCTTCATTCCTCTTTTTAAAAACACTTGATTCCCACAGTTTGGACAATAGTAGTCGCACTCTTTTGTTGCATCAGTTGCTAAAAAAATAGACCCTTCTTTGTCTTTGGCGAGTAACATCGACTCACTTCCTTTCATTAGATAAATACGCCAACGAAAAAAGGTCTCAACAAATGTTGAGACCCTCGACAAAGCATACCTAGCAATGTCAACTATCGCTGTGTTAGCTTATCCTATGCTTTATTCAAAATAAAATTTTACTCGTTCCAGAGCATTACGTTCCATCAATTGCTGCCCATATTCATTCAATGCTTCAGCTGTTCGTGTACTTTTCTCAGCGAATTCTAAAATACGTGCATATTGATTTTCAACATCGGTTTGATTTAGATTTTCCATCCAAAAGTGAACAACTAAATAATAACGTTCTTCTAATTGGTATAGATCTGTCCAAGCTGATTCTAACTGAACATCATTGGCAAGCTGGATCACTTGCTCAAAGTCATTGAATACAAAGATTGCTCGTTGTTTACTTGCAGTAGTTGATTCTGTTAAGTCGCCTTCCTCTTCATTTGCAAGCATTTGACCTTGAAGAAACTCACTAACATCTGCGCTATTCAACGTCGATTCATTGTTTTGACCGATCTCTTCGTCTGGCATATTCTTACTGATAAACAGCTCTAGGCCATCCCCTTTTGGCAAAACTTGGAAAGTGACAGCTTCGCTACTTTGGAACTCCTCTTCAATATCCACTTCTTCTAAGATACTATAAAAAAAGTTTTCAATTTCTCTGTGGTTACCTAATAAATCTAAAAATGAGACCCCACGTTCTTCTAGGTCATCATGACCAATCATTACACGAATCGTATTCTCATTGATATGTTCCATTTCCATATGCTACACCTCACTTTATCCCAACTATCCATATAGATTAATTGTAGCGAAATAAGAATAAATGTAAAGAAAAAATCATTAAGTCCTAAAAAAACACAATTTATTTTTAATAAAAAAAACTTAGAAAGACATCACATCCTCCTAAGTTTCATTCTGTGTTTTCTATAAACCAGCCATTAGCTGGGCTTGACGTAATTCTAATTGACGAACATCTCGTGGTAAGAAACGACGAATTTCATCTTCATTAAAGCCGACTTGTAGACGTTTGTTATCGATCATAATTGGTCTACGTAACAAACCAGGATTGTTTTGTACGAGCTCTAAAAGTTCTTGTAATGGTAACTCATCAAGATCCATGTTTAATTTTTGGAAAACTTTTGAACGGGTAGAAATAATTTCTTCTGTTCCGTCTTCCGTCATTTGTAAAATTGCTTTTAATTCAGAGCTATTAAGAGGTTCTGAAAAAATATTTCGCTCTACAAATGGAATCTGATGCTCTTGCAACCACGCACGAGCCTTTCTGCAGGAAGTACAACTTGGGGAAGTATATAGTGTTAACAACGTGCATCACTCCTTTTTGTGATTATAGCCACATTTTTGTAACAGAAGATCCTGAATATCTTCCATCTGTTTCTATTATACCTAATCAACATTTAAATAGCTAGCTTTTTTTTAAATTTTTTTTAAAAAAAATGAAAGTTATCTAAGACAGATATACAGTTAAACCAAGGTTTCTACTTAATTTTGAGTAAAAAAATTAGAGTTTTCAAATACTTTTACAATACAAAAAACACATAACACAGCACAAAAATCTGTACTAGTCTTTTTGAAAACTTTAAAAATGATAGCGTTTTTTTCACGTGTAATGTTTTTTATTTATTTAATAACAAAAAATTTTTTAAACTCAGAAAATAAAAAAAACTAAAAAAATGTTGATTTTAACGCCACTATAAAATTGAAGTAGCAGATGCGTTCAACGGAAAAGTTAAAACCTACTAGCCAGCTTGCTAGTTAACGTTATTTTATATTTTGCTAATTTTATTTTTTCTGTATTAAAAAAACAAGTTATCTTTTGTTTTATTTATTTTTACTATTATAATCCATTTGACAAAGTGGAAAATAGATTTGTTGATTTCTTTATAATAAAATTAATTATTTTTAGTTAAAAAAACTAAAATACACAAACCTTATTCTGTCAACTAATAAGAAATATAGTAATAAAAACCTTTAAATCTCAACGTTTTTATCACCTTTTTTTTGATACAATAAGCGAGAATTTGTGAAAAGATAGAATATTGAAAGGCGTGTAATAA
The DNA here is from genome assembly GCA_001485965.1 of Heliconius ismenius. NCBI lineage: Eukaryota > Metazoa > Arthropoda > Insecta > Lepidoptera > Nymphalidae > Heliconius > Heliconius ismenius. The sequence goes on along the minus strand of FAPP01003575.1, from coordinate 64,988 downwards.
TTTGATTAAATCAGTTGTATTTGATGTTGACGATACAATGTATGATCAGCAACAACCATTTAAGAATTCAGTTCAAAGCGTGGTACCTCAAGTAGCAGAAGAAGATATGCATGGATTATATATCCGTTTCCGCCATCACAGCGATGAGAATTTCCCAAAAGTCATGGCTGGAGAATGGACACTTGATTATATGCGTGCACACCGCATTAGTCAGTCCTTGATCGATCTAGGTTATTCACCTATCTCTGATGAAAAATGCTTAGTTTTCCAAGAAGTCTACGAAGAGGAACTAGCAAATATCTCTCTTCATCCTGAAGTAAAAAAAACACTTGATTTTCTTAAAGAAAAAAATATTCCATTAGGGATCATCACCAATGGACCAACTGATCATCAAACAAAAAAATTAAATCAACTTCAATTAACAAATTGGATTCCTGCTGATTGTATGCTAGTTTCTCAAGCAACTGGCTTTCAAAAACCAGAAAAGGAAATCTTCCAATTAGCCGAGAAAACTTTCAATATGTCACCTAATGAAACACTATACGTTGGCGATAATTACGAAAACGATGTGTTAGGTGCTAAGAGTGCCAATTGGCAGACGTTATGGTTCAATCACCGCAAACGTTCCATCAACGAGCGTCCAGTGTGTGATGTAGAGATCAACGAGTTCGATCAACTGCTATCCGCTATAAAAACTGCTGTAGGAGAAGCTCAGCTTGTCTGATCAAATAAGCATTTGCGAATAAATAAACAAGAAAAACCAAGGAAGATCACTGCGCAGATTTGCGTGGCTATCTTCCTTGGCTTATTTACTGTTTCCTGTATAAGAGAGTAATTACTCAATAAATGATCTTTACGCTTTATTCGTCATTTTCACCAATACTTAGAATCAAACGAATATCGTCTTCTGTTAGTTTCGTCAATTGTTCTTCGTTTCCTTGAATTACTTTTTGGAACAATTCTCGTTTTTCTTGCTGTAAGGAATCCATTCGTTCTTCGATTGTTCCTTCAGCAATCATTCGCCATACTTCAACAACATTTTTTTGTCCAATACGATGGGCTCTTCCAGCAGCTTGTTCTTCGATCGCTGGGTTCCACCATAAATCATAAAGGATGACTGTATCTGCGCCAGTTAGATTTAACCCAGTCCCTCCTGCTTTAAGTGAAATAAGAAAGACATCTTTTTCACCCGCGTTGAAAGCATCGACCATGGTTAAACGATCTTGTGCCTTTGTACTTCCTCGTAAATAAAAGGTACTTAGCCCTAATTCAGCTAATTCCTCTTGAAGGATCGTCAGCATACCCGTAAATTGGGAGAACAACAAGACACGACGGTTATTTTCTTTTGCAGCTAGTAATAAATCTTTTACTTGTTCTAACTTACCTGATCCACCTTGGTAGTCTTCTACAAACAAGCGAGGATCACAACAAATTTGACGTAAACGTGTCAGTCCTGCCAAGATGCCGATCCGATTCTTTTTGAACGACTCTGAATCCATAGCTGATACTTCTTCACGCATTTGTCTTAAATAAGCAAGGTACACTGTTTTTTGTTCTTCCGTCAACGCAGAATAAAGATTCATTTCAGTTTTTTCTGGTAAATCTTTGAGAACTGTTTGCTTATCTCGTCTTAAAACAAAAGGTCGGATCATTTGCGCGATTTCATCTGTCGTCAATTCTCTAAAACGTGTCCGATTCGGAAAGAATCCCGGCATGATCGTAGCAAATAGTGACCATAGTTCTTCAAGGCTATTTTCGATTGGTGTCCCACTTAAAGCAAAGCGCTGTGGAATATGCAACTCTCGTAAAGCTTGAGCAGTCTTTGTGCTACTATTTTTCACCATTTGCGCTTCATCTAAGACTAAATAATTAATCGTCGATGATTGATATTCAGAAAGATCCTGACGTAAGCTCGCATAAGAAGTAACACGAATATCTACTTTTTCAGCTAACAAAGTTTCTCGCTCTTTCTTATTGCCATTGATCACTTGGACACTCAATGAGGGTGCAAACTTTTTCACTTCGGCTTGCCAGTTATAGATCAAACTCGCCGGTGCTACGATCAAGGCGTCCAATGCACCTTTTTCTTCTTTCTCCGAAAGCAGAAAAGCAATAGTCTGCAACGTTTTCCCTAGACCCATTTCATCAGCTAAAATGCCACCAAATTGATAATGACCTAACATTTTCAACCATTGGAAGCCTTGCTTCTGATAGTCTCTAAGCTCTGCTTGCAAATTCTTTGGTAAAGTGGCTTTGTAATTCGTAGGATCGATCAAGTCTTGAGTCATTTGTTGGAAAGAATCGCCAAAACTAGCATTACTTCCTGTAAATTGTTCTTTGATCATCAATCCTTGATTTTTTGGCACTTGGATAACGCCATCGTCTGAACGGATCGTATCTCTGAATTGTTGTAGGATTTTGCTTGTTTGTTGGAATTCTTCTGAATCAAACGATAATACCTGTCCACTTTCTAAGGTATAAAATGAATCATTTCTTAACAAACTCTGCAAAACATTGTCGATTTCATGCTCGTTGATTCCTGTCACATCAAAGCGGATATCTAGCCATGATCCTGTTTCTTCTACTTCGATCTGTGGTTGGTGTTTTTGTGCATCTAGATATAATTCCCGTAATTTTTTTCCTATACGGACTTCTCCAAATTGACGAAAAACAGCTAATTCTGTCCGGAAAAACTGATACAAAGCTTCACCTTCAGGTAATGGACGTTCGTAGCCCGTTTTATTTTTCCGGTAACGGTACATACGAAACAAATCAAGGACCCGCTGTTCTTGCGCCGTATCTCTCAATATTTCGGTAGTTTGCTCAGCAAGCGTTTCATGTCGTTCATCTGTGGAGAACACAACATCTCCATATACAAAATCGATCCTTGCTTGAATTTGCCCTTTCATTTTTTTAAAAACAAAGACAAACTCTACTGGAATATCTGCGACTTCTGCTGTCACTTCATCATCAATAGCAACGGTTCCTATCTGATCTAAAAGCGGTAAAATTTCTTTAAATAAAGAAGACAATTCTTTTTTATGAAAGGCAACTTCTGGCTCTTCAAAACGTTTCATCAGTTGTTTCCAAGTCAAATAGATCGTCTGTTGCTGTTTAGTCAAATGATAGATAGTACCTTGTCTGATCCCCCACTGATAGTGAGACAAGAACAAATCAAAGTCACTTACGGCAGTCAATTGATACTGTGTTTCTCTCTTCTTGACTTGAAAACTTAGCGGTTTCGTATCGTCTGAAAACTGGATGCCATGATAAGTTTGATCATTGATCTGTAGTTTCAAACGTGTCGATTGATTCATACGCTCTAACAAAGATTTCGATTGATCGATTGGCAAAAGTAAGTAACGCTTGTCTAATTTCCCTTTTACCAAGACACCGTTTGCGCCTAATAATGTTTGTGTCTGTGCAATACCTGCGAATAGCTCCATTAGTTGTTGATCTTCTTGTTGGAAAACTCGGTGCTCTAAACGGAATTGATACTGTTTATTGACCGTATAGTTTTCTTCTTCTGTATACGCCTGTAGAAATTCATAAATATTTTTTACGATGTATGTCTTCTTAGGTGTTTCTAGAAAGCCCACACGTAGATAAACCGCCAAAATAGAAAGTTCTGGATGGTATTGATTGGTTTCGATCTGTTCGACATGATAATCGATCACTAAGGGTTGCAAGGATTTAGTAGAAGTCTTCCCTTTTAATCGGGCAAATCCTTTTGTCAATAGTTCTCCTTCACTGGTCTTTTTCGTTGGTTCGATCATTTTTTGATCTTTCTGCATGATACGGGAAAGTTGTTTCGATCGTAAATAAAGTTCTACTGCAACAGTGTGCTTGCAATAATGATGTTCTTCCCAGTATGGGCATTGACAGTAGTCGATTTCTTTTGCTGTACCATCTAAATCAACTAAATACAGCTCGTTACCTAAAACCTCTGCATGCCACACATTATCTTCTTGATCTGGGACAACCGATAACACACGGTCTTCTTGCAAATATTGACGCCCTCTTGCAATGACTTTTTCCGGAATACTCCATTTCATTGTTATCAATCTCCCTTCTTAACCAAAATGGTAGCGTATTTCACTCTGTCCACTACCTTTTGTATCAATTCGTATTTGTTGCAAGACACGTTCTTTCAACTCACGTACATGGCTGATGATCCCGATCATCCTGCCTTCGCTTTCAACTGTTTCTAATGCTTCCATCGCCATTTCCAAGGCTTCTTCATCCAGTGAACCAAACCCTTCGTCAATAAACAATGCTTCGATCGTGATTCCACCAGCTTGCGCTTGAATCACTTCTGCCAAGGCTAAAGCTAATGATAATGCAGCAATAAAGCTTTCGCCTCCGGATAAAGTATGCGATCCTCTGGTCGTTCCTGCTTCATCATCGTACACGTTGATCTCCAGGCCAGTCTTTCCGCGGTAGCTACCAACTTCTTCATCTAATTCAAACTGATAGCGGCTTTTTGTCAATCGTATCAGATGTTCATTAGCGACTTGCAAGACTTCTTGTAAATAAACTTGCAAGACATAACGTTCAATGCTTGTTTTTTTAGGATTTTCGCCATTCATTGTCTGTGATAATTGTTGCAACTGGATCAGTTCATCTAGTTGTTCCTGACTATTTTGATAACTTGTAGTAAATTCCATGATCACTTTCTGATTGGTTTTATACTCTTGTTGTAAGTGATAGATCAATTGTTGCTGCTCTTCAATGTGTTGTTTGATTTTTTCGATTCGTTCACTCAACACTGTCAAATCTTGGGATTTTTCATCATAAGTGACATGTGCCAATTGTTCTAAGCGAGTGGAAAGAACCAACTGTTTCGTTTGATAATCCTTGATCGTTGTTTTTCTATTTTCGTATGTGACTGTTTCTTTTAACAACGCTGCTATTACTTCTTGCGAAGAAAAATCAGTGTGTTGCTCCAAGAAACTAGAGATTTTCCGTTGTTCTTTTTCATATTGAGCAATTGTCTTTTCGATTTGTTCAGTCAACGCTTCGATTTTAGTCGTCAAAACAGCTGATTCTTGCTGGAGTTTCTCACCTTGGGCCATTTGCTCTTCCAATTCTTGCTTGCTCTTGCTCGACTGTTCGGCTAATTGATCAGCTTCTTTTACTAAAGTATCAAGGTCTTCTGCTCCTAATTGTTGACTCAATCCTGCCATCTCACCTTGGAGTCGTTGGATTTTTTCATTATGGAGCATTTGTCGAGCTTTGATCTGTTCACTTTGTTCTTTGTTGCTGGCTAGTTCTTCCATGACCCTTACTTGTGCTTCTTCTGCTTTTTTGATTTCCTTTAAACGAGCATTGAGGGTTTTCTCTATTTCCGCCAACCCTTGAACAATATCTTCTTGGACATCTATTTGGAAGGTGGCTTTTAACTCTGTGTTCAAATAAATTGCTTGTTGATCCAACTGTTGACTCGTTTCCACTTGTTGCTGGCTTAAGCGAGCAAGCTGTTGGTTGATTTCTTCGATTTCTGCTTCTTTTCGACCAATTTCTTGATGCGTTTTTTCGATCGATTGTTCTGCTTGGACCATTTTTTCTTCAAGCACAGCTAAGTTTTCCTGCACTGATTCACGATTATCCGGTGTCAATGGATGCTCCGTGGCACCACATACTGGGCAAGGTTCACCAGGTATCAATAGGGTTTGTAAATAAGTAATTTGTTGCTTTGCCCAGTCGCTTTTACATTGATTGAACTCGTGTGTTTGTTGTTCAAGTAATCGTTGTTTTTCTACCAATTGCTCTGTTGTTTGTTCAAAGTACTGATGATTTTTTACTAGTTCTTTGTCAAGGTGATCAAGGTGTTGCTGTTGTTCACAGTAACGTTCCCCTTCTAAACGTAAACGTTCATAAACCAACTGTTTTTCTTGTAGTTCCCCTTGGGTTGCTAAAACGGTTTGACTCGTTTGTTGTCTTTCTTGAAGGATCAATTGCTGATCTGCCAGTTGTTGGATTTCTTGCTGTAACTCACTGACTTTTTTTTCCATTACGGAAAGTTCCGATTGTTTTTCTCTGAAAGTATCGGCCACTGGGATCAATCGTTGCTTTTCTTGGAGCGTTTGACTCATTTTTGCTATTTTTTGTTCGAGATTTTCTCGTACGTCCGCCTGTTCTTGCCATTTCTGTAAATCACTTGTCACCTTATTGCACGCAATAATTAGTTGCTGTTTCTCACTTTCCTGTGTGGTAAGTGATTCTTGGTATTCTTGGCTACGTTCAAGCGGGGTGCGCAATTGCTGAGCAATTTCATAATGGGAAATCCATCTTTGGTGCTCCTCGATCACTTGTTGTTGCTCATTGAGCACTTGTTGTTCTGCTAATAATTGTTGCTTTTCTTCATAAGCAGATTTTTGATTTTTCCCGTGGTAGTAATCCGTCTCGCTGATTTTTTGTTCTTCTTTCAGTTGCTCTAATACTTCTTGCTCTGAGGCGAGCCTTGTTGAAACTTGATCTTGATACTCTTTCCACTCATTGATCACTGTCTCAAAAGATTGTAGACCAGCCGGTTGCTTCTCCTCATAGGATCTAAATTGCCTTTGCAATAAGACTAATTCTTGCTCTAAATGATCCAGTTCTTTTTGCTTGTTCTTGGCTTTTTCTTTCAATTGTTCGGTGAATCGTTGAAAGAATTGTGTGCCGAATAAGTTACGTAAAACTGTTTCTTTTTCACTACTAGAGGAAATCAAGAAATTCCGAAATTCTCCTTGCGGCAGTAAGACGATCTGTGAAAATTGTTTCGCATCTAAATTCAATAGTTCTTTGATTTCTTGATCGACTTCACTACGTTTTGTTAATTGTCGAATTTCTTTTCCTTTTTCATCAAAGATCGTTAAACTGACTTTTGCCGCCTGTTTTCTCATGCCCTCACCCTTGCGTTTAGCTAACAATTGTTCAGGCTTACGTTCGACTTCATAACGCAACTGTTGATGTTCAAACGAAAAAAAGACACTCGTTTCGTCTTCTGGTGTCGCAAATAATGACCGCATCTCTTTGCCAGACCGCAACCTTCCAGATGTTTCTCCAAAAAGCGCATAAGTCATGCCATCAAAAATCGTTGTTTTGCCAGCCCCTGTTTTTCCTGTAATCAAAAACAAGGCCGCTTGGGTCAATTTTGAGAAATCAATCGTTTCATCAATAAATGGGCCAAAATTTTTCAATCGTAACGTCTGTGGTTTCATACTTGATCATTCCGTTTCTGTGAGTTCTTGCAACGTTTCTTCTAACCAGCTCATTTGTTGTTCTGTCATCGGTTCATCCACCATTTCGGTAAAGAATGTTTCCGCGAGTTTCTTTGGTTGCTTGATTTCAAGTGTCTGTCGTTTGCTTGTGGAACGATGCCGTCCATTGACACGTTCGACACCAAGTATTCGAGGATAGATTGCTCGTAGTTGGTTCATCATGTTAGGAATAACTGCGCGATCTTTTAAATAAATCTGCAAATAATTTTCTCGGTTGATCGTATGGTAAAAACTTGGGTCTAATAATTCTTTAAAACTAGCAGTTACTTCAGCGATATCATACAAAGGTGTGATTTCTTGAAAATCCAACACCAAGGTGTCAGTTAGATCAACGATCCAAACACCTTTTTTCTGATTGATCTCTGAAAGTGAGAATTTGAGTGGCGAACCACTGTATCTAGCATTTTCTTGTTGCAAGGCTGCTTGATTATGAAGATGTCCTAAAGCGACATAATCAAATGGCTCCAATAAACTACCTGGAATCGCATCTAGTCCGCCCACTTCGATTTTTGTTTCTGAATCTGATTTCTTACTACCCGTCACAAAAAAGTGGCTGACCAGCACCTGTTTTTTTTCAGGATCAAAAGCGAGTTGCATCTGGTCAACTACTTTTTCCATTGCTTGTTGGACCGTGCGGATCGTATCATCTTCAAAATAACTTCTAGCAGAGATTGGTTCAAAATAAGGCAATAAGAAAAATTGAGTATTTTGATAGTCGATAGGTTGGAAAGCTTCAGCAAATCGGGTGTGTAAAAAGAATTTTGTTTGGCTGAACCATTCAGTTCCAGCAGATAATCGAACACTGCTATCATGGTTTCCTGAGATAGCGAAAATCGGAAATTTTTCGTTCAGGTTCCAGTCGATCATCAATCGATTGAATATCTCTACGGCTTCTACGGCCGGAATACTTCGATCATAGAGATCACCTGCAATAACGATCGCATCCACTTTTTCCTTTTTCGCAATCGTTAAAATCTCAGATAGTACATGTTCTTGCTCTTTAAGTAAATCGTAGCCCTGCAATTTTTTCCCTATATGCCAATCAGCTGTATGTAAAAAACGCATCTCATCACCTCAAAAAAATATCCTTCTTACTATTATAACACTTCCATCAAGGACATGACAGCTAGAATCACTTACAAAAAGGGGGTTTTATAACAAAAAAAGCGATAAAGAAGCGGTGTCTTAGACAATCCGTTTCTTTTATCGCTCATCGAATAAAGAACAATTATTCTGTTTCATTCTTTTTTATGATCTCATATTTAAAATCAGGATTTACTTCCTTGTCTAGTTTATCAAATGCGGCTTGTGTGCGTCGCTCGATTTCTGCCATTCCTTCCTTGTCAGTTTTTTTGATATCTGACAAGTCGATCGGTTCACCAAAGCGAACAATCACTCGTTTGCGTTTGAATAGATCACCTAACGTGAGAGGTCCTTGATACACAGCTGGAACGATTTTTACTTTGGCCATTTTGGCAATTAACGCCATTCCACCTTTCAACTCAGTCGCATGTCTTGTCCCACTTGGAAACATGATCAATCCTAGATCGGTTGATTTTAGAATCTTGACAGGTGTCTTGATCACACTTGGTCCCGGATTGTCTCTTTTGACTGGAAAAGCATTCGAGCGTGTTAAGATAAATCGTAAAACAGGGTTTTTGAACAATTCTTCTTTCGCCATAAAACTAAACGATTTAGGTGATGCAGCAACAGCGAGATACAACGGGTCCCACCAAGTGCGGTGTGGTGCAACAAGTATGTAATTCTCGTCTTTTGGTAAGACTTCTTTATTTTCATAACGGGCATTGCCATTGATGACAGCTAAAATCACTTTAACGAGCCCGCGCATAAATCGATAGAACATATCCTCTTCCTTTCTTTACTTCTCGTTCCTATAGTATGCCTAAAAAAGACCGATTTGACAAGTTCTCTTGGTTCTTTTGAACAAAAATAGTATACTACATACGATTAGTTTTTTCATTTGGAGGGAATTAGATGCTTCACGAACATGAACGTATTGACCAATTACATGCAAAAGATATTAAGATTATCCAAAGTTCCCAAGTTTTTTCCTTTTCTTTAGATGCTGTATTGCTTGCTCATTTTGCTCGTGCGCCAAAAACCGGTCAAATCGTTGACCTTTGTTCAGGGAATGGTGCTGTCGGACTATTTTTAAGCAAACAAACACAGGCAAAGATCGATGCAATCGAACTACAGCCACGCTTAGCTGACATGGCTCGACGGAGCATTTCCTTGAATCATTTAGAACAACAAATGACCGTGCATACGATTGACTTAAAAGAAAGTTTATCGGTTGTCAGACACAACTCTTGTGACTTAGTCGTCTGTAACCCCCCTTACTTTAAAGGCTTACCTACAAACAAAAAAAATCCAAATGAGCATCTAGCAATTGCCCGACATGAGATCCATACAACGTTGGAAGAAGTGATCCAAATCTCCGGCAAGTTATTAAAAACAAATGGTCGCTTAGCTCTTGTACATCGCCCAGAACGTTTCTTAGAGATTTTGACCCTTATGCAAACCTATCAGATTGCACCGAAACGTGTTCAGTTTGTTTATCCTAAAGTAGGCAAAGAAGCAAATATTTTATTGATTGAAGGAATCAAGCAAGGAAAAGCCGATGGTTTCAAAGTGTCTCCACCTTTGTTCACCTACGATACGCAAGGTGAGTATACCCCTGAACTCCGTGAGATGCTTTATGGAGAATAACCATTACTTTTATGTGTTGCACTGCCAAGATAATACGTTCTATGGAGGATATACCACCGATTTGGCTCGTCGTTTACAAGAACATAATAATGGCACAGGTGCGAAATACACACGTTTGCAAAAAAGACGTCCTGTAAAAATGATCCATGCAGAAGGATACGCTACAAGAAGTGAAGCCACAAAAGCCGAAGCCGCGTTCAAAAAACAAACACGTCGGCAAAAAGAAACCTATTTGAAGACACACCCTTCTCTTTCTTTACCTGATCAAACGGAGTAAAAAAATTTTAGAGAAAAAGAATGCCTCAACGAAAGATCGGAGAACGATTTTCGTTGAGGCACTTTTTTATAAGAGTTATCCTACTGCTCAGGTCAAAACATTGCTGTCACAACCCCAGTTTTTATTCACTTACTTGAGTACTATCAGATAGAGTGTCGCTCGTACTAGTCGAAGCAGTCTCACTCGTTTTACTTGTCTCTGATTCTTTTGTTCCACCTAATAGTGCTTCACTGACTAGATGGATATAATTCAACATACCATCTGGATTTGGATGGACTTGATCGTCATAGAACCATTCACTGTGACCGTTACTATAACCGTACCAATCAATCACTGTCATGTTATCATATTTCTTTTCCATTTCTGTGAGCATGGCGTTGACTTCATTTTGCCAGCGCTTCGTTGGTACGCGAACATTGACCCAGTAAACTTTGCGATCCCCGATCGCGTTCATCAAGCTATCAAATTGCGCCTCAGAAAAAGAGCCATTTGTTCCTAACCCAATTAATACCGTATCTTTCAATAGATCCCTATTTTTCAATTCTTCGATATAAGGAAGGCTTGTGTAGAGTTGACGACCGACATCGCCATCTACGACTACTTGCGGATATAGTTCTTTTAAATCTGCCGCAGCGTCTAACATGACTGAATCACCAAATGCAGTCAGCTCTAGTTGTTGGGCTTTTTCCCCTTGCGCTTTGGTCAAATCATATTTATCCAAAATCGCTTGGTCAATAGGTGCTACATTATTGCCTTGATTATTCTGACTTTTTTCAGCTAGTTTTTTACTTTCAGCAATATTCTTTTGTAATTGCTCTTGGTCCGCTGTCACAGCATTTTTAGGTGCGGTGACGAACCCGACTAAGGCAATCGCTACGACTAAGGTTCCAGGGACCACCCATGGCTTTTTCCAACTGAAAATAGGTTTGGTGAACCAGCCTTTGACGACGCGAAACGTTTGGCTATAATCAAAGCGTGCCAATGGACGTTCGATAAAGCGGTACGACAGTTCACTGATCAATAAAATCAATGTGATTTCAATGACCGTGTGTAACAACACATGATCAGCGATACCTGATACTTTCGCTTCGTAAAAAATCATTACCGGAAATTGGTACAAGTAGATCCCATAACTTCGTTTACCGATCCAACTAAAGACCGGATTCGTCAACCAGCGATTCAAGCTCGCACCGGGATGCGCTGTGACTGCCACAAGAACCATACATAAAAGACTGACTAAAAAGAACCCGCCATAATAGATAAAGCTCAAATGGTCATCTAAGAAAAAGAAAAAGAGGATCAAAATGATCAACGAACTAAAACCCGCTAAATTCAATACTTTCTTTGCTTGTTTAGGGATATTTTTCTTCAATCGCGTACTTGGCCAAACAAAAGCCAATGCACTCCCCATCCAAATCGAGAACAAGCGAGTATCTGTCCCATAGTACACACGGGTAGGATCGCCATTTGGCGAGTACAACACCATCATCAAAATCGCTGAAGCAATGGCTGTGCCCATAATGACATAAAAAATATTTTTTTTCTTACGGACAAATACCATGAGTAATACAAAAATGATCGGCCAGATCAGATAGTTCTGCGCCTCTACTGCTAAGGACCAAATATGGGTAAATGGCGACTCATTTGCAAAACGATCAAAATAGGATAATCCATTATTGATCTGCCACCAGTTATTGATATAGAATAAACTGCTGAGTACAACGCCCCGAAGATTATTCAACAATCCTCGCTGGAATAGCGTAATATATGCTGATGCAGTAATAAGCAAGAAAACGAGCCCAGGATACAGTCGTTTCATTCGCCGAACGTAAAATTGCCAAATATTGATTTTTCCATTTTGTTCCCACTCTTGTCGTAAGAGATCGGTAATAAGATAACCTGAAACGACAAAAAATATCGGAACTCCGAGGTAACCACCCTTTATACTTGTTGGCAACAAGTGGTATAAAATAACCCCGATGACCGCTAATGAACGAATCCCATCGAAGCCCGTGATATACCGGCTATTTTTTAATCTTTTTTGTTTTTCCATTCAATATTCCAACTTTTCATAAACTTTTTTCATTCGTAATATACGTGCATTACCAAAAAATAGCAAGCAAAAACTTCATAAAAGTTGCCACTTTATACTATAATCCCATAGTTCATCAAAAAAGAACACATTTTTAAGTAACTTTAACAAAATTTCAAATATAACAAGTTGGCTAATTGTTGCTTGGATAGGGTTTCATTATTTTCTATTATTTTTCGTTGATGGGCGAGAAATAATTGAATGATATCGGATAAACATCTATACTCCTTGGTTGCAAGCACTCTGTCACTCCTTTTCTATAATCACTTTAATAACTCATTCCTACTTATTACAAAAAAACATCACCTGTCCTTTAGCAGACAGATGATCGTTCTCTTTCGTATCATATATTTAATTTTTGAACCAAAGCTTCAGACATTGTTTTTGAAAAATTTATCCCTTCATTTGTTGCGCGCACATTTAACCAATGAGGAATTTTTATTGTCTTTTTATCTAGTTGGACATCTTTTAAGTAATCATTTAGATCCACAGAAATCAAAGTAGCAAATTCACGCTCAGAATCAATCGAAAGATCATTGATATTAGTTGGCTTTGGCAAAGGTTTATTATTATCAACTAAATCACCGATCATGATCCCTAAAGCATCCGATGCAACTTCTAACCCCTCGATAATATCTTTTGATTGTGTCACTGCTCCTTCGATATCAGGAAAATAAATTCCATATCCAACAGGATCCTTTTCAAAAATAGCTGGATAAACTTTTTTCATTCATCTCCCCTTCTTTCGTAAAAGCACAGCGGGCTTAAATGCCCACTGCTTTTCGAACAGAATCTTCTACTCTTCTAAATAACTCTTTTGAATGGCTAGTAAGGATAACGGGTCTAGGATGATCCTTTTTAGTGAATTTCCTATGTGAGCCCTTCCCACCTTTCACTTCAACAAAGCCAGCATCTTTCAGTAGCTTTTCTGCTTCTCTGATTGTCATGGGCATTGCACATACCTCTTGACTATTATATAGTAACACGTACTGGGCGTACTGCAAAGTTGCAAACTATAGCTTCAACGAAAATAAAAATTCTCTTAAATTATTTTTAAAGTGAGCACATCCTATTATGTAATACTAGTCAATATCTTTAATTTCAACTTGTTATTTCCCATGTTGTCTTCTTCAAAGTTACGAAAAACGCCAGAAATTTTTTTAATAATAATTCTTATGACATTCTGCATTCCTAATCGCAGCACACGAATAAAAATACTTTGTGTTTAATTGTATATTTAAAATAAGTGGGGAGGGAAAATCAGCAATGTTAAAATGAAAAATAAACTAGATTGCATAGTAGTTTGTTTATGCACTATTCATATCAGCAGATCGAATCACATTTTTTTGGTTTCCAATTAATATGAAAGGCTAGTTATTCATTGAAATTAATATTATTTATGATATAATTTAGCTACGAAGAAGAATTCTCATAGCTATAACCAAAAACCACTAGCGTGCAGGCTAGTGGTTTTCTTTTACGTTTCTATACGAATTAACGGGTAGGCTTACTGTCTTTTTTGGCAATTTTACAATCAAGCCATTGACAGAAGTAGTGTGCAGCTACCTCTGCTATGATTGCAAAAGTAAAATCAAGAAGAAACTTCATAGCTATAACCTCCTCCCCTTGCCAGAATAGGCCGGGGTAGCAGACAGCACAATTATTATACCGTAACTGAAAATACAAATTTTAGTGTTGCCACTGATAGTTTTAGTGTCATTATTCTACAAGTGGCTATCGAAGTAAGAGAAAAAAAACTACACTTTTTAACTTTTTTCAAAATAAGTGTTGCCATTTCAATTTTATGAACTCCAGGTTGTAGCATTTCCTCTGAAAATCCATCCCTTTCAAATGTAGTACCGTCTTTTGATAAAAAGGCTAGAGAAATTAATTCTAAGATATCCTCTTTAATGATTTGATCAATTTCCAAGTATTTAATAAGTATCTCTCCTTGTTTTGGAGGTTCGTTCGCCGGCTTCAAGACAATTCAATTGCACAGACAGATTGCTAACGGAACTGTCGTTAGATGCGCCGATTCTATTATTATGTGTTGAGACAAAAACAGGGATACGTTTAGAAATATCTTGTAGGACAGTATTTATTCTGTTGTTTAAAAACATATTATCAAAAGAAGACTCAGGCTCATCAATAAGAAGTAGATCCTATTTGAGTGAATCTTCTATTTTTCTGTGAAAATTATATTCTGCTCGTTGCTCCCCAGAAACGGGATTCAGCTCTTTGTTTAATATGTCAATTTGCATTTTAACAAAGTATTTTACAAAGTCAGCATGCTCTAAAATATCTTTATTTTTTAAGCTTGTAGGTAGTCAAATGGTTGATCATAAAATTTAAAGACTTCAATAAAGGAAGTTCGCTTTTTGATTTTCTAATTGTAAAATCGTAAACTTCGGTTTCGTTCAATATCTTATCTTTTTGTAGTTCTTTGGTTATGTTATTGCACTCATTTATCATTTTTGTATCAATCAATTATTGTCACTTGTTTTAAGATATCTTCTTGCATATGTTTAGCAACCAAGCTAGGAGGAATTTTTTCTAACCCGTCTTGAACAGGTACATAGTCAAGGAAATTACCAATCGTCGTTAGGCCTACATCATCACTAGCCAATTCTACTAATCCAATTTGAATTGCATTGTGGCTATCTAAGATCAGGTAAGTGCTTCATATGATCATACTTCATAAATCTTATGAAAGAAGACGCCTTTTGTCTGTTGAAATATCGATAGCATAAATGATTATTTTCAATTCCTTAATCGCAACAATCATTTCTGGTATTCTAGCGACAAGAAGATCAAAAAAACACAGCGATAACCATTCAGTTATCCACTGTGTTTTATCTAACTAGTTTACTAAAATCTAAATCCCATCTTCATAAAAACGTCCGAGAATTTGAACATTTTCCGCAATACTGACAAATGCTTGCGGGTCAGAAGATTTCATTGCTTCACGTAACAAAGGAAGCTCATAGCGAGTAACGATCGTCATTAAGACTGTTTGTTTATCGTGCTTGTACGCACCTTCTGCTTCATTGATGATCGTGATCCCACGACGCATACATTTTTGGATGGCTTCGATCACTGCTTCAGGATGTTTAGTCACGATCATGACTTGCATCTTTTTTTGTTTCGTATAGACGACATCCGTCACTTTACCACTCACAAAAATCGACAAAGCACTATAAAACATATACTGCCAGCCGAAGAGCAAGCCCGCTACGAAAACAATCAGTGCATTGAAATAAATGGAAATCGAACCGATGGATCGACCTGTTTTTTTACGGATCGTAATACTCACGATATCTAATCCGCCAGAAGACAAACCATTTTTTAATGCTAAACCAATACCAACCCCATTGACGGCACCACCGAATATCGCACAAATGATCGGATCAGTCGAAAGAATCGTTTGTGGCAAAAGATGGATACTAAGCGAGGTTAATGTCACAGTGATAAATGTAAAAATCGTAAATTTCTTTCCAAGTTTAAACCAAGCTAAAAAAAATAACGGGATATTCAATAAATATAATGTGGTTGAAACAGGGATTTCAAAACCAATCACTGATTTAGAAAGGGTCGTTAAGATTTGTGCAAGACCGGTTATCCCACTTGAATAGATGTTTCCTGGTTGATAAAAAAAGTTCAATGCAACTGAAGCAATCAGAGCATAGACGATCGACACCGAAAGTTTGGTCGTATAATCATGATACGCCCAATTTTCGAAAGTTTTTTTCATGAAAAAAGCCTCGCTTTATCTGGTATGCCCTTATTATATGATCTTTTAGAATATAATCAAGAGACTTCTTTGAAAAAAAGATTGGAAATTCCAATATAAGAGAAAAAAAAGGTTGCTCCAGTGTCACTAGCACGAATCAATCGCGACTTATCAGTGACTCCTTCACAACCTTGGTATTCCTATGAAAATAACTTCTCTTTCTTATTTGTTATTCAACATCTGTAACATCGATGTTCAATTCAAATAATTGAAGATCAGAAACAGTACTTGGCGCATCACTCATGACATCAGCTGCTTTACCATTTTTAGGGAAAGCAATCACTTCACGAATGTTTTCTTCACCTGAAAGCAACATCACAAAGCGATCAAGTCCCAAGGCAATTCCTCCATGTGGTGGGAAGCCATAGTCTAATGCACTTAATAAGAAACCAAATTGCTCTTCCATTTCTTCTTCAGAAAAGCCTAGTGTTTTTAATACTTTTTCTTGTAATTCTCTTGTATGGATACGTAACGATCCCCCACCTAATTCATAGCCGTTCAAGACGATGTCATACGCTTCTGCGTAGACTTTTGCCGGATCAGTTTCCAATAACTCGACATCGGATGCTTTAGGCATCGTAAACGGATGATGCGCGGAAACATAGCGGCCTTCTTCTGCTGAATATTCAAATTGTGGCCATTCTGTCACCCATAAGAAATTGAATTTTGATTCGTCGATCAAGTCTAATTCTTTTCCTAAGCGAGAACGAATCGCTCCAAGAGTGGCTGCAACGATTTCTTCTTTGTCTGCACCAAACAATAAAATATCCCCAACTTCAGCGTTCGTTGCTTGGATCAATGCTTCAGATGCCTCGCCCATAAATTTCGCAATAGGCCCTTTCAAGCCATCTTCTTCTACTTTTAACCAAGCTAGTCCTTTTGCGCCAAACTGAGTGGCATATTGTCCAAGATTATCTAAATCTTTACGTGAATACTTGCTTGCTGCATTTTTCGCATTCAGCGCTTTGACCACTCCGCCATTTTCAAGTGCCATTTGGAAGACTTTAAATTCAACGTCTTTCACAACCGTGCTCAAGTCGATCAATTCCATGTCAAAACGTGTATCAGGTTTGTCACTTCCATAACGGCTCATTGCTTCATCATATGTCATACGAGGGAATGGTAAAGTGACTTCGATACCACGTACCTCTTTCATCACTTTAGCAATCAATCCTTCTGTATAGGTTTGGATTTCTTCAGCGGTCAAGAAAGTCGTTTCAATATCGACTTGTGTAAATTCTGGTTGACGGTCGCCACGTAAATCTTCATCACGGAAACAACGAACGATTTGATAGTAACGATCAAATCCAGCATTCATCAATAATTGTTTGAACAACTGTGGTGACTGTGGTAAAGCATAGAAATGCCCTGCATGGATACGAGAAGGTACTAAGTAATCTCTCGCGCCTTCTGGTGTTGATTTGCCCAAATAAGGTGTTTCAATATCCAAGAAATCATGGTCATCCAAGTAATGACGGATTGCTTTCGTTGTGTCGTTGCGCAATTTGATATTGTTCGTCATTTTTGGACGACGTAAATCAAGATAACGATACTTCAAACGAATCTCATCACTGATCGTTTGTTCATCCTCAATCAAGAAAGGTGGTGTTTTGGCTTGATTCAAGATAATGATTTCATCCGCGATGATCTCAAATTCACCCGTTGCCATTTTAGGATTGATTGCCAATTCATCCCGATTTTTTACTGTACCTGTCACTTCAATGACATATTCACTACGGCATTTATCTGCGATTTCCCATGCTTCTTTATTGATTTCTGGATTAAAGACAAGTTGAACGATCCCTTCACGATCACGTAAATCGATAAAGATCACGCCACCTAAGTCACGTCTTTTTTGTACCCAACCTTTTAATGTAACTGTTTGTCCTAACTGCTTTTCTGAAACCAGTCCACAGTAAACTGTTCGTTGTGCCATCATTTTTCCTCCTGTTCAGTAGATAATGTCATTTCATCATAGACTTTATCAAAGTGGTCATAAATATCTTCTAGTGCAAAGCTTTTCTCTGTACGATTAGCCATTGATTTGACGTTGATCGTTTGATTTGCTAGTTCATCCGCACCAATCACCAAGACCAACTTCGCATCGGCTTTGTCTGCTGTCTTAAATTGTGCTTTGGCTTTACGTCCCATAAAATCACGATCTGCGGAAAAACCAAAATCACGGATTGCTTGAACGATTTTCAACGCTTCGATATTTGTTTCTTCGCCTAGTGCCACCACATAGGCATCTAATGTATTCATTACAGGGACAGCTACTTCTTCTGCCTCCATCGTTAATAAAATACGTTCGATCCCCATCGCAAAACCAAATCCTGGTGTCGCTGGTCCGCCTAGTTCTTCGACCAAGTTGTCATAACGGCCACCCGCACAAATCGTTGCTTGTGCGCCCATTTTAGGTGCGTCACTCATCACTTCAAAAATCGTATGCGTATAATAATCTAACCCACGAACCATATTGCTGTCGATTTCATAAGGTACATCTAACGCATCCAACATGGCAATCACTGTATCAAAATGTGCTTTTGCTGTTTCACTTAAATAATCTAAGATTGAAGGCGCTTCTGCTACGAATTTTTGATCACGTTTGTCTTTACTATCCAATACACGCAATGGATTTTCATGTAAACGACGTTGTGAATCTTCGCTTAATTCTGCTTCAAACGGTACAAGGTAATCGATCAACGCTTGACGATACGCTTGTCGCGTTTCTTGATCGCCTAAAGAGTTGATCACTAAACGGATTTGACTGATTCCTAATTGTTTGAAGAAGTCTAATGCCATCACCATGCTTTCAACATCCGTCGCAGGATTGTCTGAGCCAAATGCTTCGACACCGATTTGATGGAATTGACGTAAACGACCTTTTTGCGGGCGCTCATAACGAAACATTGGTCCCATATAAAATGTTTTGTAAGGTTTTGTATATTCTGGTCCAAATAATTTATTCTCAACAAATGAACGAACGATTGGTGCAGTTCCTTCTGGACGAAGCGTAACATGACGCTCGCCTTTGTCATAAAAATCATACATTTCTTTTGAAACGATATCAGTCGTATCCCCTACACTACGAGCAATCACTTCATAATGCTCAAAAATCGGCGTGCGGATCTCATTATATTGATAATCTTTAAATAATAAACGGGCAGTTTCTTCAACAAATTGCCATTTTTCAGATTCTCCAGGTAAAATATCATTTGTTCCTTTTGGTCTTTGGAAGCTCATCTTTTTCTCTCCTTTTCTTCACGCTATGTAATCAATGCAAACAAAAAACACCCTTGTTCGCCATGAACAAGGGTGAATGATTATTTCA
This sequence comes from Heliconius ismenius, assembly GCA_001485965.1. Taxonomy (NCBI): domain Eukaryota; kingdom Metazoa; phylum Arthropoda; class Insecta; order Lepidoptera; family Nymphalidae; genus Heliconius; species Heliconius ismenius. The sequence continues at coordinate 45,503 of FAPP01003575.1, read as the reverse complement.
TACACGGTACCACCTATATTTGAAAGATTGCTCTTTCCTCTCACGATTAACGCTCGTTTACGGGACGGCTTTGCACGCGTCCATCTCCAGAGTGTCTTTCAGAAACTACTTGTTTTAGATCGCTCTCAGCCACGACGATCCTCTCTTATAAAGCATTTAGTTACTTACTCGCTCTTTCATCGATATTTAGATATTAATTATAACCTACTAAAAACACAGCGCAAAGTCAAGTAGATTCTTATTGATTTCTTTTTCAAAGTCATTTTGATTTAGCTTTTTTTCTTTTTGATTTAGACTAAATAAAAAAGGAGGTAAAAAAATGTCAGAAGTAAAAATTGGTCATTCTCAAGTATATGCCGAAGCAATCGGCATAGGTGCAAATGCCGTCGGAGGGCACAATCTTTTTTCAGGATTAGCGGATGAAACTGGAAAAGAAGTCGTCAGAGCTGCCTTAGATAATGGCTTGAACCTTATTGATACTGCTTATATTTATGGCGAAGGTCGTTCGGAACAATTGATTGGAGAAGTCTTGCAAGAACCGGCTTATGATCGTTCCCGTATTATTATTGCCACCAAAGCAGCACATCTTCCAGATCAACCGAAAAAATTTGATAACTCTCCTGAATTTTTGAAGAAATCAGTCGATGAAGCGTTAGAACGTCTGCAAACAGATTATATCGATATTTTTTATATCCATTTTCCAGATGAAGCAACACCTAAAAATGAAGCAGTTGCCGCTTTACACGAACTAAAAGAAGCAGGGAAGATCCGTGCTATCGGTGTGTCTAATTTCACTTTAGAGCAATTGAAAGAAGCCAACCAAGACGGCTATGTCGATATCGTACAAGATCAATTCAGTTTGATCCATCGCACAGCGGAAAAAGAATTATTCCCTTACCTCGAAGCTAACGAGATTGGTTTTGTGCCTTATTTCCCACTTGCTTCAGGTTTATTGACTGGCAAGTATGATCTAGAAAGTCCAAAACATTTTTCTGAAGATGATCCTAGAAAGAACAAACCAAACTTTCAAGGTGAACGATATGAACAAATCATCACAGCGGTCGATCAACTCAAACCGCTTGCTGAAAAGTACCAAGCAACTACTGCTCAATTAGTCTTAGCTTGGTATATCGCGCACCCGCGGATTTCATTTGTCATTCCTGGCGCAAAGAAACCCGAACAAGTCGCAGACAATGCCAAAGCTTTGGATATTCATTTATCTTTAGAAGATGCCCAAACAATCGATCAGTTATTCCGAGAGTTTAAATAATACTCAAAAACAGCCACATCAAGAAAATGATGTAGCTGTTTTTTTATAAATGATACAGTAAGCCTCGACTATTTGAATAGGGCTAAAATTGGTTGAAAGAAGTTAATTTTTGGTTGAATAACTTCCATTCAAGTTAATCAAATCTATACATAAAACACTATTTATAGATGTCATTTCGATGACCAATTTGTACGATCAAAATCGTTATCACTTCATCATCTATATCTGCAATGATCCGATAATTCCCCACTCTATAACGCCATTCGCCACTCCTATTCGCTACTAACCCTTTACCATATTGTCTGGGGTTATCTGTATTGATAAGATTTTTTTCTATCCATGATAGTATCAAAGAAGCTTGAAATTTATCCATTTTTTTCAATGCTTTTTGTGCACCTTTTTCATAACGGACAAGATATTGCTTCCTCATAATCCTAGTTCTCTTTTCATTTCTTCATGCGAGATACTTTCATCAAGACTCTTATGATCTTTCATCGCTTTATTATAGATATCCATATCAATCTGATCTTCTAGCGTTTCTAATAAAGTTGTCCTTGCCAATTCTGAAACGGTCATTCCATTCAAATCAGCCATTGCTAACATAAATGCTTTTTCTTCGTCTGATACACGAAACGTAATATTACTCATACCTTGACACCTCCTGTATACATTTGTATTACATATCTATATCGTAATACAAATGTATACAACTGTCAATAAAATACTGTATTGCCCCCATGTTACTCTTTATATAACAATCCTCGACTATTTGGATAAGTCGGAAATTGATTGAATGGAATCGTCCAGTCTTGTTCTGGCACAGAAAAGGCAAAACGATTCACTAATTGATCGGAAAAAACGCGTAAACTATGCAACGTGATCCATTCACCTGCGCATCGGTGCATTTTTCGGAAGTCACCGCCACCTTGTGCAATCATCTCATACTCTTCTTCATAAGAGATTTTTTTCGCTTTACCAATATACCGTTTGATCAAAAATGCCTCTGGTGAATCCACTGTCCGTTCATCATGATTTGTTCCATACAAATCTAAGATCACCCAACTGTCTTTAGGGATGCGATAGCCATCTACTTCTACATCTTGCAAAGCAAAGGCGGGTAACATTGGGAAAAATGGGTAATACCGACGCATCTCCTGAATAAAAGGATCTTGCAGTTCCTTAAAATCGTTTTTTAGTTGTTGATAGAGATCTGGTCGGCTGAAAAGAGCATGCACCATCAACGCCGCCCATACGGTCAATGCCACGGTCGGCCGAATGATATTCAATAATTCTACCGCCGCAATATCCAAAGGCAAAAGATTACCTTTAAGGTCAGTCGCATTCGCAAAAGCATAAAGCGCTACATTTTCTTTTCCGGCTACTGGATTTTCTCGTGCTTCTTCCAACAACTCTTGTGCCCATTTTTCTGATTTTTTCCGATTTTCTACACCTTTAAAATGATCGAGTGGCGAAGTGACTGTCCCACTGATCATAGAGATCTGATAATCTGCCAGTTGGTTGATCTCTTCTTCTGAATAATCCGCTAAGTTGATTCCTGACCATTCACAGATGGCGGTAAAAAGTACTTTTTTACTCAGGTCAAATAACTCAAAAGTACCATGTTGTTGTTCCAATTCATGTGCCAATACTCGATCCAATATTTGATGATAGTCTTCCATTCGCTCTGGTGTCATCAAATCCATAAAAATTGCTTTACGGTGATGATGCTCCGCGCCATCTAAAGACTGCACACCGTCCTTTCCAAATAATGTTTTTTGGACCATTTTAGGCATTGCGCCTTCTCGTTTGAAATTTCTTGGATCATAAAAACGTTTCGCTGCCTCTTCTCCATAAATGATCACAGCTTCCTTATTGAATATCTTTGCTTTCACAACAGGTGATTGGGCTTCTTCTCTTAGCTTTCCAAGCATTTTGTAGCCCTCGTTATAGTATTTTTTGATTTCGGTCATTTTGATATCGACCACGGGAATTTCTTGCATATTTTTTGCTCCTCCTAATAAATAACTTTAGATATTATTAGGATACTCCTTGTACAATAAAACTGACAAAAGAAGTGTTTGAGACAAAGCCATACCATTTATTTCTCTTGAGCTGCCTAACCTCGAATAAAAGGCTTCCTCATCACTAATAAGATTTCATTATAACGTTCTGTGACTCTGTCATTCGCCTCATTCCTTCGTCTAGCTTTGTAGTCAACTCGTGAAATGCATCTTTGAACCGCACGTCTTTTCTAGCATGTTTGTAAAAAGACAAAACATAGACATCATAAATTAAATTATAGCTTCTAAAGGAATATTTTACTTGCATCTAAAAGATATAATGGCATTCTAAAGTAGTGAAAGGGGCTTCTTTGATCAATTTTTTGTCTGGTATTGCCCAGTAATCAAAACCATTATCATAGCGGTGGGAAAGTATCTCGTCTATCGTTGTCCGATTTCTCTCATCTCAGTAATACTAACGAACAAAAAATAAAAATGGCTGCCAAAATGAGGGAGAATAAAAAAAAGTCTGATTTTGAGAAACTTCATCAAAATCAGACTGATCTTTTTTATTCATTTATCATTTATTTTGAGAATCAATAATGATCGTCACTGGGCCATCATTCACAAGAGAAACCGCCATATCTGCACCAAATTCTCCTGTTTCAACTGTGATTCCTCGTTGTCTTAGCCCTTCGTTAAATGCTTCATATAAAGGAATCGCTGTTTCCGGACGTGCTGCTGCGATAAAACTTGGTCGATTGCCTTTTTTTGTGTCTGCAAAAAGAGTGAATTGAGAAATACTCAACAGCGCTCCTTTGACATCTTCAATACTTAAATTCATTTTTCCTTGTTCATCTTCAAAGATACGCATCTGGGCAATTTTTTTGATCAAATAATCGACGTCTTTTTGCGTATCTGTATCATGAACACCTAGCAAAATCAACAAGCCATGATCGATACGCCCCACTTCTCGTTCGTTGATCGACACAGCTGCTTGACTCACTCGTTGGATCACTGCGCGCAAGGTACTACCTCCTAGCCATTCATCCGGCGTACGCTATATACATCCGGTACGGTCTTGATTTTATCGACAATACTTTTCAAGTGTGACAAGTTACGTATCCCTACTGTCAAATGGATCGTCGCCATTTTGTCTTTATTCGTTCGTGCTTCGACACTGTTTAGATTTTTAGTCATCGCATTCACTGTCTGCAAGACGTCATTTAACATGCCCGAACGATTATAGCCATAGATCTCTAAATCAGCATCATACTCTTTGTTCGTATTTGAAGTGTCTTCCCATTCAACGTCAATCAACCGTTCTTCCACGTTTGGTTTATCCGGTTGGACATTCGGACAGTCTTTGCGATGGATCGAGATACCACGTCCTTTGGTGATATAGCCCACGATGTCATCCCCTGGTACAGGATTGCAACAACGGCTGATCCGGATCAACAAGTTTTCAACACCTTGGATGACGACGCCACCTTCATGACGAACCTTCATTTTTTCAGGCTCTTTTTTAGGTTGATTCATCAACTCTTCTGCTTCTTGTTTTTGTTGCTCGATTTTTTGTTCTTTCCGCTCTTTTTCAGTCAAGCGATTAGCCATCGTCAATGGACTTACTTCGCCATAACCAATCGCAGCATACATATCTTCTTCTGTTTGAAAATTCAAGCGTTCTAATGCGTCGTGTAATTTATTTTTTGAAAGAATCTCCTTTGGTACAAAACCAAGATCCATAATACACTTCACTAAAGCTTCATGGCCCTTCGTCACATTTTCGTCTCGATCTTGCCCTTTGAAGAAACGCTTGATTTTATTTCTCGCTTTACTTGTGGCTACTAATTTCAGCCAATCACGACTTGGTCCAAATGAATTTGGCGAAGTCAGAATCTCGATGATATCACCATTCTTCAATTTGTAATCTAATTGGACCATTTTCCCATTGATTTTGGCACCAGTCGTTTTGTTCCCGATATCTGTATGGATGCTATAAGCAAAGTCTAACGGTCCTGATCCTTTAGGAAGTTCAGTCACATCGCCTTTAGGAGTGAACACATAGACTTTATCACTAAAGATATCGCCTTTCACACCCTCCATGAATTCAGAAGCATCGTAACTTTCATCTTGCAATTCGATGATCTCATGGAACCAACTTAACTGTTTTGTCATCCCATCGGGTTCAACTTTGTCGCCTTTTCCTTCTTTATATGCCCAGTGAGCAGCTACCCCAAACTCAGCGATTTCGTGCATTTCTTGGGTACGGATCTGAATCTCGACAGGGTTGCCAGCTGGTCCGATAACAGTCGTATGCAACGATTGATACATATTCGCTTTAGGCATCGCGATATAATCTTTGAATCTACCTGGCATAGGTTTCCATTTCGTATGGATCGCTCCTAGTACTGCATAACAATCTTTGATCGAATCCACGATCACTCGGATTGCCAGTAGATCATAGATTTCATTGAACTGCTTCTTTTGGTCTTTCATCTTACGGTAAATCGAATAGATGTGTTTCGGGCGACCATAGATCTCTGCAAAAATCCCCAATTCTTCCGTTGCTAAACGGATATCCTCCACTGTACCACTGACATAATTTTCACGTTCTTCTCGTTTTGTTTGCATCAAGTGAACGATTCGATAATATTGCTTTGGATTGAGATAACGCAGCGCCGTATCCTCTAATTCCCATTTGATTCGACTGATCCCTAAACGATGAGCAAGCGGTGCGTATATTTCCAATGTTTCTTGCGCAATGCGTCGTTGTTTATCTTCCCGCAAATGCTTTAACGTACGCATGTTATGTAGACGATCGGCTAACTTCACCATGATTACACGTAAATCTTGAGCCATAGCTAATAACATTTTGCGGTGATTTTCCGCTAGTTGTTCTTCGTGGGATTTGTATTTGATTTTCCCTAACTTCGTCACTCCGTCCACCAACATTGCCACGTCGTTCCCGAAGGCTTCTCTTAAATCTTCTAAGGTTACTTCTGTATCTTCTACCACATCATGTAAAAAACCAGTGGCAACCGTATGGGGGTCCATTCGTAGATCTGCAAGAATCCCTGCAACTTGGATCGGATGGATGATATAAGGTTCTCCTGATTTACGAAATTGTCCCTCATGTGCAGTGGTCGCGTAGTCACATGCTTTTTGCACAAAAGCGACATGTTCAGGTCCCATGTATTGGCTAACCATCTTAATGACGTCAGGCCCTGTTAATATTTCTTCTTTTGGCATGGGAAACATCCCCCTTTCTATTCATAATCAAAACAGATATTTTTTGTCGTGAGAAAGCATTTTTTTATAGCTTAGGATTAAATAATTGTTCTTATTATACCGATTGTGTCAATGATTTTCAATTCCGTACAAAAGGCAAAATCTCACTTTCACTTTGAGGGATCAAGAAAATAGGAAAATTCATACATTTGTTTTGTAGAAGATCGTTATCCCTAACGATTAACTCGCCTATTACTTGCTAAGTGCTTGTAATTCAAGTTGGAAACTTGCGGCACTTAACAAATACAATGGCGCAGTTTCTGTTCGTAGGATTCTTGGACCAAGACCACAAAGAATGCCACCTTGTGATTCGAAATGAGCGATTTCTTGAGGTGATAATCCGCCTTCTGGGCCAAACACTGCAAGGATCCGAGTACCTGGTAAAACAGATTGCAGTATTTTGGCTAAATTAGTGGCTTCCCCTTGTTTTGCTGATTCTTCATATGCAACCAGAAGGACATCATACGAACTGAGCGTCTCATAAAATTGCTTTTCTGTCTCCATTAAAGATACTTGCGGTACGACTTGGCGATGCGACTGTTCCGCCGCTTCCTGTGCAATCTTGACCAACCGCTCTTGCCGCTTTTTGCGTTTTTTGGCATCCCATTTAACGACAGAAGTAGCAGCAGGAAATCCCACAAACCCGTGAGCGCCTAGCTCTGTCCCTTTTTGTACGATCCAATCCAACTTATCCCCTTTAGGATATCCGCTAGCAATCGTGATCTTGCAGGGTAATTCTTTTTGAACACTTTCTTTCGCCACTTCGACTAAGAAGACTTCATTCTCCTTCATTTCACTGATTTCTGCAATGATCGCGATCTGGTCGTTAAATGCTAAATAGACCTGATCTTTCACTGCCATTCGCATAACTCTTACCATATGGTGATAGGCTTCACCCTCTATTACAAAACGCTCTTGTGGTCGATAAGGCTCATCTAGAAAATATCGTTGCATTTAATCCACCTCAGGCTTTTTTAGCATAATGGCATACCAATCTTTTTGTTGGAACACTTGATCGACAACAAAACCTTGTTCTTCCATCGCCGTAAGAACCATTTCTTTCTTCTCTTCAATGATTCCAGAAACAATCAACGTCCCAGTTTGTTTTAGTAAACGCCACGCATCAGGAATCATCAACAAAATGATATCTGCCAAAATATTAGCTACGATCACATCGCTCTCGCTCTCGATGCCTTTTAATAGGTCATTGGCTGACACATGCACATCTTTTGCTACTTCATTTAGGTCCATATTTTCTTTTGCTGAACGTACTGCCACTTCATCGAGATCATACGCATAGACTTCTTTTGCCCCTAAATACTTCGCCGCAATACTCAACACTCCGGAACCAGTACCGACATCTAAAAGCGTTTCTCCACCTCGCAAGGTCGACTCCAGTGCTTGTAATGTCAAAGAAGTCGTTGGATGCGTACCTGTTCCAAACGCCATCCCTGGGTCTAATGTAATGATTTTTTCTAATGGATCAGTCGTTTGATAACTTTCCCAACTTGGTACGACAGTTAGTAGACGTGTGATCCGAACCGGATGATAATATTTTTTCCAAGCCGTTGCCCAATTGCTTTCTTCGACTTCACTCACCGTCACAATGTTCTTACCGATCGCTAATCCAAATTCGGGTAATTTTGTCACACGTTCTTTGATAAAGGGTAAAATTTCCGGTAAAAAGATCGTTTCAGGGAAATAAGCCATCACGATGGCACCCTCTTCAATCGTTGTAAAATCTTCTTTTGTCAGGATTTCTCCATAAGGATCAGATTTAAAATTTTCGACGTCCAATGAATCTTCGATCGCGACACCACTCGCTCCTGCTTCCATTAAAATATTTGCGACTGCTTCAACCGCTTCACTCGCCGTTTCGATTTTGACTTCATTCCATTTCATATACGTTGCTCCTTAATAGCTGGGATAGGGTAGATATACATCTTTTTCATTTTGTTGTTTTTCTTCGACTAAACGTGTGAACACATGGTTGTCCCATTTCAATTCAAAGACAGCTGTTTCGTCTTCTGCATCTAAAAAATCTAAAAGATCACTTTGACCTTGTGCTAATACATCATTCAAGTAGTCAATCAGTGCATCGGCTACAGAACTCGCTAACCCTTTCTTTCCTTCATAAGGGATCACTGCCAGATAATCTTGCTCATCAAATATAGATTTTTCTGGGTTGAATAATAAGACACCATCTTCAAATTCAATGATTTCTTCTTCCGAGACAACACCTTGGGCATCATCTAATTCAAAATGTGCCTGATTTTCTGCAAATAAACGTACCACGATCTCAATCGTATGGTTTTTTGTGTCCCAATCTAACGCCACATCATAGTCTGTGATCTTCTTTTCAATGGCTGTATCAAGGTAATCCAATATTGTTGTTTTCTTCATTTTGTTTCCTCCAACCCCAGTCTTCATCGACTTGGTTCTTTTTTTGTAATGAAAGATACGGATTTCCAGCAACGACAAAACGCAATGGTTTTTCCGTCCATTCTCCTTTATTCGGTATACCGATTCTAGGCAACGCCAATATTTTTTTTGGTAGCCGTTTTTTCTCAAAAACCAAACGCAACGAGCTATCACGAATCGACTGTCCATATAAATCTGGTGATAGACCTAAGGCTGCCACTAATTTCCCTGGACCATTACTAATATCAGGACCCGCCTTCCCTTTGCGATTCAGGCTCATTTGCTCAATCCCCTCCACAGGCTCAATGGCACGGATCATCACTCCTTGTGGTACTCCTTCAGGTTGTGTGATGATATTTAAAATCAAGTGGGTGTGCATCGTGTAGAGATAGATCGTTCCTGGTTCTTCATACATTGCACGCACTCGAGGCGTACGCCGCATACCATAACTGTGAGCAGCCAGATCTTCCGGACCTAAATAAGCTTCTGCATCTACGATATAGCCACCTAAGCGCCCATTTGGGGTTTCATATTCCAGATACATTCCTAGTAAATCTTTTGCCACTTCTGCCGTTGTTTTATTTAATAAAAGTTCATCTAATTGTTTTTGATTTGTCATTTGCTTCACCACCTTTATCATACACAATATTAGGCAAAGAAGCTATGAAAAAAGCGGGTCAACGAGTTGGCGATTAACATTACTGAACTAGAGAAACCTATTTCTAGCTTCTCGCCCTATTCTGACTATTCCTCCGCCTTTTGCGCCCCTTTATCCTATGAGATATGTTATAATAAACGAACGAATAATCTAAAGGAGGCAGACTGATGCAACAACCATTAGCCTATCGGATGCGTCCGAAAAATATCGATGAAGTCGTTGGCCAACGCCATTTAGTTGGTGAAGGTAAAATCATTCGCCGAATGGTTGATGCAGAAATGTTATCTTCCATGATTTTATATGGACCACCCGGCACAGGAAAGACAAGTATCGCTAGTGCCATTGCTGGCTCAACTAATTTTGCCTTTCGGATGTTGAATGCCGCGACCGATTCTAAAAAAGATCTACAAGTTGTCGCCGAAGAAGCTAGAATGAGCGGTACTGTGATTCTTTTACTTGATGAAGTCCATCGATTAGATAAAACAAAGCAAGATTTTTTACTTCCGCATTTAGAAAACGGTCGTATCATCTTGATTGGGGCAACCACTGAAAATCCTTATATCACGATTAATCCAGCAATCCGTAGTCGGACACAGATCTTTGAGGTAAAACCGTTAGACGAAGAAGATATCCAATTAGCAATTCATCGTGCATTGTCCGATAAAGAAAATGGCTTAGGAGAATCATCGATTAAAATAGATGAAAATGCCTTGCTTCATCTATCTCGTGCCACTAACGGTGATTTGAGAAGCGCACTTAATGGCTTGGAACTTGCTGTACGTTCCACTAAAAAACAAGAAGACGGTACAATTCATCTCACCCTCGCGATTATCGAAGAGTGTATCCAGCGAAAAGCATTGACGCATGATAAAAATGGGGATGCTCACTATGATGTGATCTCCGCATTTCAAAAATCCATTCGTGGGAGCGACGTGGATGCTGCATTACATTACTTGGCGCGTTTAGTCGAAGCTGGGGATTTAGCAAGTATTTGTCGTCGCCTGATGGTGATTGGCTACGAAGATATTGGCTTAGGCAACCCTGCTGCTGCGGCTCGAACAGTCAACGCTGTGCTAGCTGCCGAACGTTTAGGTCTACCAGAAGGTCGTATCCCTTTAGCTGATGCAGTCGTCGATCTTTGCCTTTCACCAAAATCCAATTCTGCCTATACCGCATTAGATACAGCCATTGCAGACATAAGAGCAGGAAAGGCAGGCGAAGTTCCTGATCACTTAAAAGATAGCCATTATCAAGGGGCCAAGTCATTGAATCGAGGTGTAGACTATCAATATCCTCATAGCTACGAAAATGCTTGGGTCGATCAACAATATCTACCTGATAAACTGAAACATACACAGTATTATCAACCTAAAAATACTGGGAAGTACGAACAAGCCTTAGGACAGCAATATCAGCGCATTAAAGAATGGCAGAAAAAAACACAATAACCACCGTCATTGAAAGCGTTCAAAATTATTGAGCGCCCACATTGCTCTTTTTAAATCCATGTGCTACTATAGAAGTGGGAAATCTGTGATGTTCGAATTGTCCTCTTTGTGTGTTGACCGAACATTTTTATTGATATCTTGGGACCTGTCTTGTGTCACAGCTGGTAACATGCCTTATCATTTGGTAGTTCGATGCGACGACCATGGGACCCACCTGCTTGAATTCGCGGGATCAATACTACAGGACAAACAACGGCATTAACGGAGATTACCATTTTTTTACCTATTAAGAGGCAGTACCGATTTATCGGTGCTGCCTCTTTTATGGTATGATTGGTTTTAGAAAAAGTAGGAGTGGATACAATGATTCGTTTATTGATGGCGATTGCCGCCTTATTGCTATTATTTGTCAGTTATTACTTATTTAAAAAACAAACGATTTTTTTCGTTCTTATCGAACAGAATAAAAAGAATCAAGATTTTCTAAGTATTTTCGGTTCGATCTACGCATTTTTAGGACTTCTAGGACTCGTTGTCGTAGCAATCAATCATCGTTTTTTTGCATTACTTTATTTAGTCATCGTAATTGCTGTTGCCTCTGTCTTCAGCATCGGTTTTGCCAAAAAAATGACGAAACCTGACAGTAAATAATTCTCATTTCTTTGAATTTGCTTTACAATAGAATTGTAAACCAAGTATCTTTTTTGAAGGAGTGAATGCTGATGTTACAACAATATAGAAAAATCATGGTTGCGGTCGACGGTTCTGAAGAAGCCGAATTAGCGTTTAAAAAAGCAGTAAACGTTGCTTTAAGAAATAACAGCGAGCTTTTATTAGCTCATGTCATTGACACACGATCTTTCCAAACTGTTTCATCCTTTGATGGCATGTTGGCAGAACAAGCAACAGAAATGGCCAAGCAAACACTAGCCGATTATGAGATGAAAGCTAAAAAAGCTGGATTACATCAAGTGACAACTGTGGTAGAATACGGTTCTCCAAAGCATATCATTGCTAAAGAAATCCCTGAAGACCATGAAGTGGACTTGATCCTTTTAGGTGCAACTGGACTCAACGCAGTCGAACGTCTATTTATCGGTTCTGTTTCAGAATACGTTATTCGCAATGCAGCATGTGATGTTCTAGTCGTACGTACAAACTTAGAAAATCAATTACCAAAAAAAGAAGATAAGTAATTATTTCATAAAAAGCATTGAGAAATAAAAATTTCTCAATGCTTTTTATTAGTTAGATTCTGTCTTTGAACGTAGCATGAGCAATCTTTCTTTGCTATCTACTGTGCCTTCTGTAACAAGAGTAATTGATTCATACGATAAAGAATTGGTAATAATCACCATTACCGTATCATCATAGCCGGCTTGCTTGAGCTTTTGCTGATCAAATCTTCCCAACAACTGGCCTCTCTTTACCTTATCTCCTACCTGAAATTCTGTCGAAAACCCTTGACCGTTTAATTCAACTGTATCAATACCGATATGGATCAAAATTTCTCCACCAGCATCTGTTTTCAACCCATAGGCATGTTTCGATTCATAAACAACAGTCAGTTCACCATCGGCTGGAGCAAATAAAAGTCCTTCCGTTGGTCTGATTGCTATTCCTTTCCCCATCATTTCTTGAGAAAACACAGGGTCATTTACTGCTTGCAGTGATATCAGTTCACCAGAAACAGGAGCGACGATTACTTCTTCTATCACACGTTCCTCCTCTTCTTTTGCATCACTCGGTACATCTGCTGTTTCCGGTTCTTCACTAGCAAGTAGGTATGCATGTTTTTTCCCATAAAGATATGTTGTAGTGAAACCAACGAGTAAACTGATCAGGATACCTATCATGAAAAAAGGAATCTGATTAGGCGTAATTGAAATAAAGCCGATGACGCTGGCGGGGCCTAAAGCAATAGCAAGTACATGGAAAAAACCGATGAACATGGAGGAGATCCCGGCAGCAATCATTCCACAAATAAATGGAAACTTTAATTTTAGATTGACACCAAAAATTGCTGGCTCTGTAATTCCTAGTAAAGCAGAGATGCTAGCAGAAGTTGCTAAACTTTTTTGCTTTGTATTTTTAGTCAATAACATGATGGCAAGTGTTGCTGCCCCCTGTCCAACGTTTGCCATTGAAGCAACTGGGAAAATAAATGTTCCTCCCGTTCGAGCCACATCAGCCAATAAAGATGTTTCAATTGCTGGAAAACTTTGATGAAGACCAGTGATCACGATTGGTGAATAGAACAAACCAAAAATCCCTAAACCGATTGCTCCGGTTGTTTGATACAACCAACTCAATCCTGCTGTTAAGCTGTCTCCGACTGTTTGCATCACTGGACCAACCACAACGAATGTCAAAAAACCTGTAATGATAATTGCTAACATCGGTGTAAATGTATAATCAAATGCATTAAGTAAACGTTTATGGAAAAATTTCTCTAAATTCGCCAAAATCCATGAAACAGCTAAAACTGGTAAGACCGATCCTTGGTAACCTGCTTGAGCAATGTTTAACCCAAAAATATTCCAATAAGGCATTGTTCCTTCTGCCACAGCATTTGCTACGCTGTACCCATTGACCAGCTCCGGCATCACCATCGCCATTGCCATTGCTGCTCCTAGATAAGGATTGCCACCAAATCTTCGCGTTGCTGAAAAACCTACTAGGATCGGGAGAAATGCAAATGGAGCAGAAGCCAGTAAATTAATAATGCTAGTCACATCTTTTAAATTAGGATAAATCTCAATCACTGATTGTGGTCCGAATAGATCTTGTGCGGTCAAAACATTATTGATTGCCATCAATAACCCACCTGCGACTAAAGCAGGAACAATTGGTACGAATATATCAGACAGTACTTTGATCAAGGACATAAAAGGATTCTGTTTCTTCCCTGATTGTGCTACCGCTTTCAAATCGTCAGTCGATGCTTCTTTTGTACCGGTCAGCTGGATAAGTTCGTCGTAAACATTATTCACATCACCTGCGCCTATAATGATTTGGAATTGATGGTTTGCTTCAAAGGTTCCTTTTACTTCATCAATGGCATCTAGTGCCTTTTGATTTACTTTCGCTTGATCTTTTAATACTAAACGCAAACGAGTTGCACAATGTGCGGCAGCTTGGATATTATTTTCCCCTAGTGCGTCATTGATTTCTTTTGCCACTTTTTTATAATCCACTTTTTGTCCCCCCTATATAATCTAAACATCAATTTTTTGTAACCGTTATCCTAGCTTGAGTATGCCACGGCACTTCAAAATTGTCAAACGTTTATCAAAAATAAAGCTTATCTTTTATAATAAATAACTAGAGAGAATGATAAAAAAAACAACAATAATGATATGCGTTTGACATTAATGCTGGTTCGAGCTATTCTATAATAGAATACGTTTACAAGGAGTCGTACTTATGAATAATAATTTTAAATGGACACGTCAACTACGTTATCAAGCTTATCAGGCGTGGCCTCAAGAGTATCAAACACTGTTAAAGGAACAAGTAGCTTATTCTCCTTGGCGTTTGGATTACCACATTCAGCCACCTTCTGGTTTGTTGAACGACCCAAATGGTTTTTCTTTTTTCAACGGCAAATGGCACTTATTTTACCAAGCTTATCCGATGGGCGCTGTTCATGGGTTAAAATCTTGGTACCACTTGACTTCTAAGAATTTAGTCGATTGGCAAGAGGAAGGATTGAAACTTCTACCCAGCACATCATATGATAGTCATGGCGTCTATTCCGGTTCAGCACTTCCGGTTAATGACAAATTATTTTTGGCCTATACAGGCAATGTCCGTGATGAAAATTGGGCACGCACTTCGTATCAGTTGGGTGCATGGATGCAACCTAATGGCGAACTATCCAAATTAACCACCCCACTGATTTCTAAGCCACCTTACGGCTATACACAAGAATTTCGAGATCCTCAAGTGATTTTTTATAAAGACGAATATTTGTTATTGTTGGGTGCACAAAATCAAAATAAACAAGGGGAAATTTTAGTTTACCGTAGTTCCGATCTAGACACTTGGTCTTACGCAGGTCCTTTACAATTTACGCAACAATCGATGGGATTTATGATCGAGTGTCCTAACTTAGTATTCATTGACGGAAAAGCGCTATTGCTCTTTTGTCCACAAGGCTTAGAACAGTCAATTTTGGAGTATCAAAATATATACCCGAATGCTTACATCATCGGAGAAGCCTATGACATCGAAACGAATCAACTTACCCAACCTTCAACCCTTAAAAATCTTGACGAAGGCTTTGATCTTTATGCTACTCAAGCATTCAACGCTCCTGATGGTCGTGCCTTAGCAGTTAGTTGGATCGGGTTGCCTGAGATCAGTTATCCGACTGATCCATTTGGCTGGGCCCATTGTTTAAGTATCGTCAAAGAGTTGACGATTGAAAATGGGACACTCCATCAACGTCCTGTAAAAGAAATGAGTCAATTACGGTTTGATCCGCCATGTTCTTTGAATCATTCAGTCTCACAGATAAATACCGAGCAAAATCGCTACGAAATCAACTTAGAGTTTAAAGAAAATCAAAGTGGAAAAATTCATTTATATAGTGATCCCATGGGAAATAACGGATTGATCCTCTCTTTCGATCGCAGGCATGGTAAAATGAAAATAGATCGTAGCTTATCAGGAGAAGTATTTGCAGAAGATTATGGTGTCACAAGAGAATTTACAATTTCACAAGAACCTTTGTCTTTACAAATCTTTGTTGATATTTCTGTAGTCGAAATCTTTATCAATGACGGTAAACAAACGGCTACTGCCCGAATTTTCCCTTCAAGCGAACAGACCACACTCTTGATCGAATGTGACCATGCCTTCTCAGGAACGCTTTGGAAGTTACGTAAAATGAATGAATAGAGGGTAAGTTAAATGGTTGTTAAATTAACCGATGTAGCCAAAAAGGCTGGAGTCTCACCAACCACTGTATCACGTGTCATCAATAACTACGGCTCATTGAGCCAAAAAACAATCGATAAAGTAAATCAAGCAATGAAAGAATTAAATTATCAACCCAATTCATTGGCTCGTTCTCTTCAAGGAAAAAACACCCAATTGATTGGCTTGATTTTTCCTACAGTTGCCAACCCTTTCTTTGGTGAATTAGTCGAACAATTAGAAAGTAAGCTATTTGATTTAGGATACCGTTCAATATTATGCGATAGTGCAAACAATAAAGAAAAAGAACGAAACTACCTCAACATGTTAGCTGCAAACAAAGTAGATGGTATCCTTGCTGGAGCGCATAATCTGGGTATCCAAGAATACGAAAATATTGAACTACCCATTGTCTCCTTCGACCGCTATTTAGCAGAAGGAATTCCAATTATCAGTAGTGACAATTTACGTGGTGGATACTTAGCTACCGAAAACCTTTATTTAAAAGGTGCCAGAAACATTGCCATCTTAACTGGCTCCCAAGAATCAAATTCACCGACCAATCAACGATTGAATGGATATTTGGCATTTATGGAAGAATTCCAGTTAGAGCCGCACGTGTTTCATTTTCATTCTACTGCCCGCTCAACTGCTTTAAAAAATTTAGAGATCAAACGGATTTTAGAAATGGAAACAATTGATGGTTTATTTTGTACAGACGATTTAACTGCTATTTTAGCCTATAATCTCTGTCAAGAGTTGCATATTAAAATTCCTGAAGAAATAAAAATCATCGGGTATGATGGAACAAAAATGATTCAAAATTATTTCCCACAGCTCTCGACCATCGCACAACCAATTACAGATATTGCTGACATCTTAGTCGACCTAATGCTCCAACGGATCCAAGATCCAGAGAAACCACTTGAATCCAACTATGTGTTGCCAGTGAAATTGATTCAAGGAAGCACGACCTAAAATGATTAGCTATTTGAACACATATGCTTCTTCTATTTCCTTACTACTAGAAGATACATATGTGTTTTTTTTGCCAACTATTCTTCGAAAAAATGACTTCTACTTTTATTAGTCTGGTATAAGTTAGGCAAATAACTATATTTTTGATTATTGTATAGTAGTCTTTTGTCATTCCTTTGTTCAAAAAAAAGATGTTGGTATCCATTCCAACATCTTCATTCATTTTGTTATCTTTCTTATTATTCAATTTCCAGGTACGGCACTCAGTTCCCAAGTAAAGGTTGTAGAATACTGAATCGCTTCTGGATTGGAACCTTTTGGAACCGTCACCCCTATACTTTCACTTGCTGTACGTTCATCCCCGAAACGATAGATCCAAGTCCCCGTTCCTTCGTTATTCTGCGCCCATAATAACACACGTTTCACTCCAGGTATCAATTCATGAGGATCCGTTTGTTGCAAACTAGGGGCTGTTCCTCCTTGGGCTGTCATCAAACTTTGATTTCTAAAACCAACACTTGCCCCGTTCAATTCCTTACCTTCTTTATTTTTAAATTGATCATTCTGCATGACTGTCAATTGCCAACCACTTCTTTGAGTCGTCGAACGTCGATCACTGATTTGGATAAAGTTAGGGCGTTCTTCCTGATTTTCCGTATCATCAGCCGACAGCAAACGTTGAGGTTGAGCATAATAGGTTACTTCATCAACCGCTATTCCATTTTTTCCAAAATCAAATTGAGAGACAAAATCGATACTGATAAAACCTTGTTTTTCTGGAATATTTGGTGGATTCTCAGGGGTGATTGGCGTAACACTATCAATTGGGTCTAACGGATCAAGATCCTTGATTTCTTCTACGATTGTTTCAGCTGAATCAGATTTTCCGTTTAAAAAAGCATACGCCTTTACTATGTTATCTTTAGTAAAGTACGACCCAAAAGGTAACTGAAACGCATAGTCTCCATTCTCGTCTGCTTGAATATGGTACTTTTCTTCTTCTGCATAATTTGGTGAATCAATGGTTGGTTCTGGTATCGCTGGATCACCATCAAAACGTATGACACTATGAGGAGTCGCTTTTCCTCGGATAATTTTAGAATTTTCCAGCGAAGGATCTTCCGATAGAGTCTCCATGGATACTTCCACATCAGGAATATATTCAAATAAGATACGTTGAGCACGAGTTGTAAAATTTGTTCTAAAACTATCTACTATATTCTGTGAAATTGAAGAGACATTGTTGATTGTCGGTAGAGTTCCTGCATAATTGATTTTCAAATTAAAGATAGGTGTCCAGCTAAAATCTGGTTCCTCACTTAGATTCCCATGTTGCCATTGTTTGACTGCTTGGATATCAACGTCCAAAAGACCTGTTGTTCCAGCTATATTAATTAATCCGTTTGTTGTAGTAGTTCCTACTAAATTAATTGTTCTCTCAAGATTAACTCTTAGTGCATCGGCAAAACTAAAAATTGAAGCAGCACTAGTTATATTAATAAGACTTTGAGCAGGTGATGTACTATCTGATTGAATATCTAATGTCCCACCTTTATCTATCACAAAAGTAGCTGCTCCAGCAACATGCACTACATTGGAAGTAGATGTAGTCTGTCCATATTCATTAATTCTTACAACTCCACCATCGAGTACATGGAAATTGGCTCCTCCAGCCATAAAAATAGTATTTGTATTAAAGTTGTTAGCTGTTGATGTTCGGCCATTAGATTGTATATCAATTGTTGCATCTCTACCGACTTCTAATTTTGCAGAGGTAGAGTTTAAAGAAATAGCAGAAGAGTTAGCTTGTGGAAATAGATTAAGTGTCGCATTATCCCTCAAAATAATGCTTCCAGCTGAATTAAGTATATTTGTTCCCCAAGCCTCAAAGGCCAACTTCGATGTCCCATTTGCAATTAGATTCAATTCGGAATTTTCTTTTAATATTAGATTTCCTGGTGAAGAAAAACCTAAATCTAAATTTCCTGCATTTATTGTTTCCATTGTAACTTTAGCGTTCTCTAGTACTGTCATTTGACTAACATATAAGTTAGTTTGGTTTGTAGCATTAATATTTTGAGTTCGAAATTTTGAAGTATATGTTGCCACTTGTTTGGAGGATACATCTCCGTCGAAAAAAATGTTCCCAAATTCAGAGTGTATCAATTGATTACCAATATTTTTAACATTAGAATAAGTAAATTTTGACTGACTTTCAAATGTACCACCTAAATCCCTCAAAGTAAATGGTCCATAGAAATTCCCGTGGTAAATTTCTATATTACTCAATGTGATATCCCAAGGAGATGATCCATTATGAGTAACAGGAAGAAAGCAAAGTGATACTGCACGAAAATCAATTTGATGTCCATTTCCTTCAATTACCAAATTTCGAGAAACTTGAGAAGCATTAACATACGCGTACACCGCACCTCCATTAGGATTTGAAGTTGCTCCAGTCACCCCTGTTATTCCACCTGTCGGATTATTCGCCGACTCAAAATCAGCGATCACATTGATATAATTGATTGTTGGATCAACTAATGCCAACATAAATTCCTGCCAATTCGAAACATCTCGATGATTGATTTCATCTAAAGGTGTGATTGGATCTCTAAGCGTTGTTTCACTTGTGTTCGTTTCATCCTTTTGGCTATCCTCTATTCTATCAGTTTCTGGCATTGTTTCTTCCGCATTTGCAACCTGAGACACATCAATTTCTTCATCTTCAACTATATTCTCTTCAGTTACAGCCTCGTTGTCGTCTGTAGCACTTACTGCCTTCTCTTCTTTGATTATTTCGATTTTTATTCTTTCTGTACCTATCTGAACTTCATAATTTCCCTCATCCTCAAAACGTAAAGGAAGTGCAATCCTAATCCCTGCCACTTCAGATTTGATCATCCACTTATTGGTATCGTGGGCTTTTTCAACTTCCACATCCGCAGGGAGTACTTCTTTTACAATCATTGCTTCTTCAGGCAATATCATTTCAACAGATTGAACAGAATCACTTAAGATAAACGATACGATGACCGTTTCTCCTACATAGCCAGTCTTACTTGTTTCAGCTAATTGAACATATCCTCCTGGATCAGATGATTGAACTTCGGGAATCAACGACCTCCCTAATTCACCTTGATTTCCAATCGATTCTCTATTATCCAAGGCATAGATCCTAGGTAAAAAGAAAGAAGTGATTGTTGGGCAAACAATCTGTAAACCTATCGTCCCTATCATGATAGGGATTAACCATTTTGAAAAAATACGTTTCATTTTGATGCCTCTCTTCTCATCTTATTTTTTCTTATTTTTGATTGCGAGTCTTCCAACGATAATTAGTAATAGCATAAAAAGACAAAGGGTTGTGATCAACCACCAATTAATACTCGTATCAATCGTAACATCTTGTTTATTCAATGCTCTGGCTTCATCCGCATCAATGGTAAACTTCCTTTCCCATTGCCATTCTTCTTCTCCTGAACGTGCTGTCATTTTCAACAAATACTCACCACTGCGAAAACGATCGCCTTCTAAGGAGATTGGAAAGTTGAAATTAGAATTTGGTGCCATTTGCATCTGCTCTTGATGTGCTTGATAAAGTACTTGTTCCTCGCCTTCTCTATGGATCGTCGCTTCAACCTCTAGACGATTCACAAATGATGGGGTGAAATTTTGAAGATTTGCACTAATCACATTTCGATAATTTAATTGGTCAGCAAATACAACTAGTAGTTCTAAATCAGGTTTTACAGACGCACGATCATTACTCACTACTACCCCTACAACATAAGCAAATTCATTTTTAATAGCTACACCTTCTTCCTCGGTTGTTTCCTCTTCAGATTCCTCCTGAATTTCAGTAATCCGCAATCCTCCAGCTAAAAATCCTTCGAATTTTTCTTTTGGCATAATCAGTGGAACAGAAATCGTTTTCGTTTCATTTCCAGCTAATTCAATTGGTTCTTCCGGAACTTCAATCAAATCTGCCAAAGAATAAAACAACGTTGGATCTGCCTCTTCTGCATCTCTTCCATATTCAACCACACCCATCACGTTCGTTAGCGCGGTATGAGCAGTTATCTGGATTTTTTTCGCTTGCTCATTCGCATTTTGTAGTCTTAGAGTTAAGTTTTCCGTACTTCCTGGTTCTATATTTAAATTAAAATAGCTTTCATTCCCCTCAACTTGGCTTTCTGGAAATTCAGGACTCACGTAAAAATTTAACGTATCGTCGTTAGCATAGACAAACACATTAGATAAGAGAGAAAACAAAAGCAACAGTACTAGTCCAGAAAAACAATAAATTTTCTTTACGGTATATGTATGTATTTTTTTCATCGATAGACACTCCTTTTATTAATACGTAGTGCCACAAAGCGTGGCACTACAGTTTTTTTAATTTAGGCACTTTCACCTGCGTCTTCACCTGGTGTCGTCGTTAATTCCCAAGTCAGTGTCGCTCTATAGGTAGTTGCATCTTTTGCCGTAGATCCAGGGACAGATAATTGAATCGCGTCATTTGTCACTACATTATTTCCTTCAGCTGCAAATTGTGCATTTAAGTCTGCTTGATCCCCCCAAACTACGGAAGAAGCACCTGCTCCTTGTCTTTCAGCGGCAGTCATTACAGATACTGCACCTTCATTTGGTATTAATTTCAGGTTGTTTGCATGTGCAGATGGTGCATTTTCTTGATTACTTCCTTCATATTGGATACGTGGATCAATCAGTTCAATTTCAGCACCTGTTAATACATTATTTTGTGTATTAGATGTAAAATCACTTAAACTCACCTTCAGATCCCAACCTGCATTTGTTCCACGTACATCTTGTACTTGAGCAAAACTGACATAAGGAACTTCTGTTGGACTATCTTCTTCTGGATTCGCTAAAGTCGCCATTTCAGCAACCATGTTATATGTTCTATCCTCATTTGAGATGATTTGTGCTCCAAAGTCCATTGTTACAGCTCGCATGATCGATAATGGTCCTGTCGTACCGGGAATTTCTGGAGAAATTTCAACGTCCGGTTCTGAAACTGGCGGGATAACCACCAATTCTTCCTCTGTATTAGGTTCGAAAGTAATTTGCCCTTCTGTTGTCACTTGTCTGGTTTCCTCTGCAAAAACAGTCATACCTCCAGAGAAAATTGTTGATGATAAAACTGCAATTGTAGCTAATCTAATCATTTTCATTAAAAAACTCCTCTACTTTCTTTTTTTCTTATATAACCAAAGGATAAATAACAAAAGTACTCCTAGAAGAAACAATAAATGACTCTTGTTTGCATTGGTTTTCGGAAAATTTCTATGGTTATTGGATATATTTGGATCTGGTCTGGCAATTCTAATGGGTGCATTTGGTTCATCGGTGGTAGTATCAGGCGGTGGATCAGGTAAACCTATGGGTACATATACACCGGTAAACCCAATTGAGCCTTCTGTTTCAAATGGGCGAACCTCACGACCGGATACTTCCGTTATGACAAAAAATTGAAACAGTAACATACTGATTAGAAGCATGTAGTTCTTCTTACGATTCATATCCCTCCCCCTCAAGCTTATTACTCACTTTTATTTCAAGAAATATGCATTTTTACGTGTAGAAACTAGAAAACTACACTTGAATCGTAAATCGCACATCTCATTGCTTTAAATTTACTGTAAAAAAAGAATTATTCTAAATCACATCTGGCATTACATCCAGCAAAAATTGACTTAGAATAATTCTTTCTTTTTTGTAATAAATAATTAGGCAGGATAAGCGGAAATATCGCTTATCTCATTGCGATATTGTATATTAATCGAAATAATCGTATGAAAAGGAGTGTTTTTTTTGAGAGAGTTTCAATTGAATTTCATCATGAATAAGCAAACTGTTCGTATCTTGAGGATACTGAATAAATTTGAACATCACGCTTCAATAACTTTAAATAACCTTTCCGAAGTTCTTAATATCCCTACCCGCACGATCATAAAAGATATTCAAGAAATAAAAAATATTTTCAATGAATCAATTGATCTATCCGCCTCTCCAAGTGGCTATCATTTTAACGTTTCTGATGATTATCGTTATAAGGAAATTAAGCAATCTTTATTACAAAATGAACCTTTATTCATCATGATAGAAAATATTTTTTTTGGTCACCTTTACAATGTACCTGAATTATCAGATCAGTTACATTTATCCGAAAGCACCTTATTAAGATATATAAAAAAAGCCCAATCTTTTCTCTCCGAATTTCAAATAAAATTAAAAACTTCACCCATCGATTTTCACGGAAAAGAAATAGATATACGTCATTTTTTCCATAGTTTTTATTCTGACTCGGATATAACTCCCCATACCGTCTTTCCTACGTTAGAAGTCAAAGAAATAACGGCTAAAATAACCGAGAAAATTACGCTTAAAGAATGTGCACCCATTACTTTTGAAAGTTTCAACTATCATTTATACATTACATTGATCCGTTTTTTTAACGGCAATCCTATTGATAAACTCCCAAACAATCTTGTCATCCTAAATGATGAAAAAACACAACTATACAGCGAAGTCATGAAACAGACGATTCTTCAATATTTTGATAGTGATATTAGTCCGGAAGAAAAACAATATATTTATCTTGTCACTCTATGTAAGCGTTCAGTTTTTGATGAGGAATCGGAACAAATTTTCCAATCCATCCAACCACAGCCAAAGGAGATTGAAGAGTGGACGAATCAATTTCTTGAACTAGCCTTTGATACCGAACAAGAGAAGTCCACCTACTCACTTTATATCCGTTCATTTTTTTTAAGTACTCATTTGAAATATCAGCTTTCCCCTATTTTATTGCAGAACCTCGCTGATATCACTTTATATTCAAAGCAAAAATTTCCTTGTGAATACCATCGAAATGAAACTTTTATACAAAACACATTAGGCGAAACATACGAATTAACGTTGAGACAATTAGAAGGTATTTCTACAAGTTTAACACTTCTGAACTATACATTATCTTTAGTCCATGCAAGACCGAGTAAAGAAATCATCTTTTTACTAGAAGGAAATTCTTACATCCATGAATTGATTCAAGCGACTGCAATCAAGTATTTAGGGCATACGCATCGATTATACTTTCCTAATAGACATGATACAGATATCGATATGATCAGAACAAAGAAGTTCGATATACTCGTGACAAATTATAGTGAGTATTTAGTTTCAATACTCATGGGGAAAACAACGCTTCTTTTTGATACGATCCCAACAGCAGAGAATTGGAATGAATTATTCACTTTGATCGATCCAAACGCAACGAAGCTTTATTCTCTAAAAGATGCACGAAGATAATCATTTGTTTGGACAGATTTTATATAAAACCTGTTTAGGTAATTTTAATAAGAGGGATCATTTCCAAAAAGAATACATCCATTGGAAATGATTCGTTTTATATTACACTTATGTTATTTACTACAATGGGTAGAATTGTCATATAATTTTAATTATTACGAACATGAATCAATTGGCCAAATATTCCTCTAAGATCAATCCTTTTTCAGTTATCTCTGTTGCTGGTTCTACACCTACATATCTGACGTGCCAAGGCTCATACATATATCCAGTATCTTGTTCTCTACCTTCTGGATATCTAATGATATAACCAAAACGATGGGCATTTTTTTCTAACCATTGGCCTTCCGGTGTTTCACCAAATGTTTGATCTAGCTGTTTCGTTACACTTTCAGAGGTTACATCCATCGCTAAACCTGTTTGATGCTCGCTGTGCCCTGGTTGCGCACTGAATCGATCCGCTTCGATTTGACCATAAGTCTGGACATATTCATTGTACAGTTTAGCTTGTGCTTCGTAGGAGCGGAAACCACTGACAGCTAATAAAGTATACCCCGCTTCGTTGGTAGCTGTTTGGAATAGTTTTTCTAACATCTGAGCCGCTTCTCTTCGCATCAGAATCGCTTCGCTCACTTGATAATCCACATTCAATACTTGTGGTACGACTAAGTCGTCTGGCATGTAAGTGGAGGGTAACCCTTTTTCTTTGTTAACTAATACTAAATAAGAAACTACATCACTTAATAGAGTCACGTCTTCTTCATTTTCTGTAGTGCTTTCTAATAACATACTTTCATTTATTTTGTCTTTATTCGCATCTATACGCTCTGTACCTATCTTCGTACACCCAGTCAAAACAATTAATAAACTAACAAAAAAAATATACTTTTCCATATTCTATCTCCTAACCTCAAATAATAGATTTAATTTTTGAATACTCATTTTAAACATATAGTCACTTATAAAAAGTGCCAATTTTCTGAAAATTTACACCGAAAGTTTACTTTGTCATCCCTTAATAATGTGAATTGTCGTAAACAGTCTTACTACTCCCCAAAGTAGAATTTGTTTGATCATTAGTCCTCTATTATCTATAGATATCGTCTTAAAATCACCCCTCCTCACTTATTTGTTATAAAAAAATTCACTTTTATTAAAAGAATCAGGGATATACCACCCTTAATCTAGTTTTATTGTAACTTTTCGATTTATATATAACAATCATTCTATGCGTGAACTAGTATAAAAAATGACTTTCAACTGTCATTTCCTAAAATCGGAGTTGTAAAATAAATATTCAACTTCGCTCTCATTTTCGAAGGAACTGTTTCTGGAACACTATCTATACGGTTTTAAGGATTGTGGGGAAAATGAACGACCTATACACTCGTATTCCAATAAAAATCCACACAAAAAAGAATAGAGAAATTTATAAAAAGAAAAAACAAACTATTGAACGAATATTTGCAGATGCAAAAGAAAAGCATGGTATGCGTTGGACGAAATATCGAGGTCTTGAAAAAGTCACCACGCACACGGTGCTTACGTTTGCTGCCATGAATTAAAAAAAACAAGCCACATGGCTATGGAAAGCAAAAAAGCCTATGGCTTTTTATTTTAAATTTCTACAAAGACTAACAAAAAGGAGTTGGCAATTAAGCCACTCCTTTTTGTCTACAGTCTGAGAGCTGGACAATGTCCAACTCTCTTTTTATAGAAACTTTATATTAATCTGGTTAATTTATTAGTGTCAGCCAAATCACGCGGATAAAAAACTATTACTTCTTTATTTGAAGTAACTTAACGCAAGCGTTCTACGTCACGTGCAATCATTAATTCTTCATCTGTTGGGATGACTAATACTTTGACTTTTGAGTCTTTTGTTGAGATGTCTAACTCTTCACCACGTAATTTGTTCAATTCTGGATCGATTTCACAACCAAACCATGTCATACCTTTGATCACTTCGTTACGCACATGACCATCATTTTCTCCGATACCCGCAGTAAATACGATTGCGTCAACGCCGTTCATTGTTGTTACATAGCCACCAATATATTTACGGATACGGTCAACAAACACATCATAAGCCAAACGGATTTCTTCTTTATCGTAATTGTTTTCAAGGTCACGCATATCACTAGATAGATTTGTTAACCCTAAAAGACCAGATTTTTTGTTTAAGATATCAACCATTTCATTGATATCGATCGATAATTTTTCCATTAGATAAGGTAAGATCGCTGGATCAATATCACCAGAACGAGTACCCATCGTTACACCTGCTAATGGCGTGAAGCCCATTGATGTATCAACAGATTTACCACCGTCAACAGCAGTAATTGAAGCACCATTTCCTAAATGACAAGTAATGATTTTTAAGTCTTCGATTGGTTTACCTAACATGTCTGCCGCACGTTCAGAAACATAACGGTGACTTGTTCCGTGGAACCCATATTTTCTCACTTTAAAATCTTCATAGTAAGCGATTGGTAAGCTGTACAAGTAATTGTGTTTTGGCATAGTCGCATGGAAAGACGTGTCAAAGACAGCTACACTTTGGATATCTGGCAAAATTTTCTTAAATGCTTTGATTCCCATTAAGTTGGCAGGATTATGCAATGGCGCAAATTCTGCTAATTCTTGGATGCGTGCCATTACTTCTTCATCAATGACTACAGAGTCACCATAAGTTTCTCCACCGTGAACGACACGATGTCCGACACCTGTGATTTCATCATATGCGCCTAAAATATTTAATTCGATCAATTGGTCTAATAACATTTTTACAGCAACTTCATGATCATCAATATCTAAGATTTGTTCAAATTTTTGGCCTTCACCATACTTGATTGTAAAAATTGAATCATTTAATCCAATTCTTTCAACGATTCCTTTAGCGACTACAGTTTCTTCTGGCATTTGGTATAACTGCCATTTTAAACTTGAACTTCCAGCATTGATTGCAATTGTTTTTGACATGTTACTCTCCTTTTTGGTAAATAGTTATAAGGAAGCTGATTTCCAGTTTTTAAATTCGTTAAAAAACTTCGTCACCTTCTCTGGTTCTTTTAGTGAATCAAGTTTAACAAGCAGTACTTCTTTGGTTTGTTTTGCTTGTTTGCCTTTTTTCTGTAAAATCAAAATACTTTTTTGTGATTGCTTATTTCGGAACAACTCATCCGGAAATTGGATCATACCTTGCAGATAGCCTTCTTCTTTAAACCATTTTTTAATGTACTCGCTTTGCTCTGTCTCCAAGAAATTGCTTGGCATCAAGAACAAACCGAAACCATCTGGCTTGACGTATTTCATTGCCTGTTCCAATAAAAGATGATGAGCATAACTGTGACCTTCTGTCGCGCTTGTCAAAAAGTCTTGCGCTTTTTGATCATTCGGATAAAAGCCGATTGGCAAGTCACTGATAGCGACATCAACTGGTTCGATCAATAAGTCTTGTAATCCATCTTGGTGAAAGTATTGAACACTCGCTTGCGCCAACTCACTTGTAGAAGCCGCGACAGAGAGTAGTGTATCATCGATATCCACACCAAAACCTTCTGTATGGTATCCAGCAATGTTTAGGTTTAAAAGAACTGTTAATAACAAATTGCCCATTCCTGCTGAAATATCCAAGACACCGATTTTTCCTTTATGATCAGGGAATAGTTGTTCGATCAAGAAAACAAACAAGAAACCAATACTATCTGGTGTCAATTGATGGTTTGCTTGTAAGTGCTCGGTTTGACTTCCCTTTAACAAAAGCAACTGCGATAAACGACGCCACTCTTCCGGTTCAAATGATAATTCACTCAGTTTTTGATAAAGTTCTGAGATCTGTTGGGTTGTCTTTTCATTTGGTACACCATCTACTACACGTACTTGATAGTTGTCTCTTAAATTTTCGGCATTTTCAACATAAGCTTCTAAAAAAGAAGTTCCCAATGCGTTTTGTAAAAGCTGAATAGCTTCCAGGTTTTGCTCAAACCCTTGTTCCATTTTTTCTGGTAACATCGTGCGCCTCATTTCTAGATATATTATAACAATTATTTTACCTGTTTAATTCTAACGAACAATCGCTAAAATTTCAATCGTTTTCATCCTTTTTCTTTGTGAAATAGCGAACATTCAACACCTTCAAAACAGCTGTATTATAGAAAAGAACGGTTATTGCTTCGGAACCTCTTAATCTGTAGTATTTTCTGTATCAATGATTCGCTCTGTAAATTCAAATCGGAAAGGTGAAACAGTTATTACTAGCTCCACTAGGTCCTGTTTGACTGTATACTGGACCGTGCCTACATTGTAACCATACTCCCCTTTTCCTTGCTCTTCCAACTGATTGGATTCTATCATAAACATTTGCTTGATGATCTTTGCTTGGTAATATTTTTTGATGCGTAAATAACTGTCTATTTTTAGACGATAACTTTCAAGTAATCCTTGCATGAAAAATAGACATAATAGAAAAAGAGCTAAGGTCGAAAACAACACATTTCCTTTTAACCGCTTATTTTTTTTGCTTTGTCCAAATACCATACTTGTTATCTCCATTCATAAATTCAACATGCAGTAAAATCACTTGATCTTCTTCTTTGAATTGGACACGCTTAACACCCGTCAGCATAGGCTGATGGCCGCCAGCAGTTCCACGTTTTCTGATCATTTGCTGATAGCCTTCTATGATGAACGTTTTCTCATTTTCATAATATAAGCGATTCTCAATGATCGAAATACGTTCACTTGAAGCAAGTTCGTTTTCGAATTGAGCTAAGAAAATTAACCATTCTGTTTGTTCGTCTTTTTGAAAAAAAGTATTCAACTTTTCGCTTTGTTGAATAAAGAGACCAAATGATAAAAGAATCGTATTTAGAATAAGTAATGCAATCAGACATTCAATCATTGTAAAAGCAGATACTTTATTTCTTCCGTTCAATGGCAATCACTTCATTTCCATCACTGATTGAAACTTTTCTTATTCTCTGGCTTTGCGTATCGATTACTGTAGTTCCCTGCTCCCACTCTGTTGGTCTTGTCGGCAACTCTCCATACCTACGATAGTTTCTCACGTCTTCATACAATGTCCTCAATAGAAGAATTTCTCGGTCTTTGGTTTGTTCTTGTTGGACCAAGAACAAATTACCAGAACTCATAATATAAATACTCATGGCTGTGATCATTAGCGCGGTTAATGATTCAAGCAGTACAAAGCTAGCTAGATTGGATTCTTTTGATATAACGACCACCTCCTAGTTGGAATTGGTAAATGATTCTTTGTTTCTTTTCTGGCCAATAAAATTCATACGCCTTCAACGAGCTTTCGTTCCCTGTCTTCGCAGCATAAGTAATCGGTGCATGACGTTGGATGGTCAAAGCTTCAGGGATCGGCAACACTTGCCACTCTATCGATGAGTAAGGAGGAACCTCAAATAAAAGACTATGACGCTTTGGATCATAATAAAAACGAGTAACTTGTTGATGGATAATAGCACTTTGTTGTACGAGATCGATCCTTTTTTCTAGCTGATCAAAAAAACGATGGATCGATTGTTCTTTTTCTAAAGAATGGAATGAGAGGACAGGAAAGATAAAGAAAGCAAGGGAGACAATCAAGACAATAATCGTTTCTGCTAAAGTGTAAGCTTCGGTGAGGTATTTATTAGTTCTTGCGATACGCATCGGCATGTTCCTGTTTGATGTATCCTTCTCGTAATAGCTCATCAATACTTGGGATCTTTCCATCATTTTGTAATGCGTAAAGTTCACTTTGAGCATCAATCAGTTGCATAACTGCTTCACGACCTTCCTTATTGACATGATCACGATAACGAGAAATATTGGGGATAAATAGTAAAACTAACGCACTAATGACGAGTAAGACGATCAACATTTCAATCAGTGTAAAACCTTTTAGACGAGCCATTCTTTTTCTATTCTTCATTTTAGAACCTCCTCGATATTTCCATATACTGGCAACAAGATAGCCACATAAATCAGCAAAATCAATACAGCAATCCCTAAAAAAAGGACTGGTTGGACCCAGTGCAACCAACGATGGATTTTTTGAAAAAATTCTTTACGTGTCAAATCACTGTAAAACAATAATTCTTTGCCTAAATTTCCTTTGGCTTCTCCTTGTAGTACGATTCGACTAAACTCGGTCGTCAAAAAACCGTATTGCTCAAATTGTTGCGCCAAAGGAATACCTAGTTCGAGCCCTTCCATTAATTGATACGCTAAAGACTGAACCAAACTTCCTTCTTTAGTTTCTTTCAAACAGCGAATAATTTGTTTCAAGTCGAGGCCTTCATAAAATAGTTTGCCTATTTCTAGTGCTAGATAAGCTGATTGATAGGAACGATAGATCTTTCCTATCATCCATTGCTTACTTATCCACTCACTTCTCTTGACAACTTCCAACTTTTTCAAGCGAAAAAAAATCATTGAACCACAAAAAATACTACTACCAACGGCACCTAAGAATAGCCAAGGACTTGTTTGAAACAATCGAATCCCCCAATGTGTCGTGGTGACCATGTCGGTCTGAAGCAATTGTGGCAAGACGAACTCACTTAGACTGACTAAAATGCCGACTAAAAAGACCAACAATACCAGTGGATAGCTGATGACCTTTTTTAAGTCTCTTCGAAATTGTTCAATCAATTGAAATTGTTCAGCGATGCCCTTTAAAGTTTCGACTAAATTTCCATGGACTTCTGCCAGTTCCACCTGTACGAGTTGCTCTTGCTTAAATCCCAATTGCTGAAGGACAAAATGAAAAGATTCGCCAGCTTGAAGATTTCTTTTAGCGAAATGGACATAAACTTCTGGTATCAGTTGCAGTAATTCCAATAAATCAATTGCTTGCTGTAAACTAAAGCCATTCAAGAGTAACTCACCGATCGTTTGGATAAAACGAGTTTGTTGTTTGTGATCCATCTTTTTAAAATGGATAGGATTGCCAAACATTTTTTTGTGCCTCTTCATAGCTAGCTCTCCATTCTTTTCTTTCGATTTCATTGTCAGAAAAACAATAAGACCACAATGCTGTCAGTTGTTCATTAAAATCAGGCAGCAACTCTTGATAGATAACGCCGGACAAACATTCGTCAAATCCATCGTTTCTCGTTAGTTCTTTCATCCTTGCCACAGTCCCCTTGAGATCTCGTGCATGGACGGTAGCAAATACACGATGGCCCGTCAACGCTGCCCGAATCGCTGCATCTGCTGTCTTTTTATCTCTGATTTCACCGACAATCAATAAATCAGGACGATGACGTAAGGCTAGTTTTAATAGCTGATCATAAGTCTGATCGATTTTTTCATTGACTTGTAACTGTAAAAACAATGGCTCTTCAATTTCTACTGGGTCCTCGATCGTGATCACTTGTTCCTCATTCCTACGAGCAAGGTGATACATCAATGACGTTTTACCAGAACCGACCGGTCCACTAAACAAAAACAATCCACGGTTGTTCGTACTCCGCTCAATAACTTGCAAGTCTTTGGGGACAAAACAGCGAAAACTTTTTTCATTCAATGCATAGAGTATCCGGATGACTAAGCTCTCTCTTTGTAAATAATCACCTACGGACGAGAGTCTTAATCTTATCATTCGTTGATCCACTAAATAAGTCAGTGAGCCTAGTTGTGCTTTTCTTCTTTCACCGATATCCATTTGTCCCAGGTACTTAAAACTAGCGATCAATTGTTGTCCAATCTCAAGGGAGATCGATTTTTGGAATGTTCGTCTTTTACCTGTACGAAAATAAACCTTAAAATCTTCTACATATGGCAAAATATAGATATCTTGCACTTTATTTTTAGCTCCTCCATAAATGATCTCATTTGCTAAATCTTTTATCTTCATTTCTTTGCCCTCCAAGAAAATATACGTCTTTTTAAGATGAATCGTTTATTTTTACAAAATTTAATGAAAATCATAGGTTAAATCCGAATTTATGTTATACTAGTAAAAATTTATTTGGGGAGGTTTCAGAGTGGATTCGCACTTAAACAAACACATTGCAGTTGCAGGAAAAAAACAACCCGCTGATTTAGTTATCAAACATGCAAAAATCGTCAACGTCTTTACGAAAACAATCATGGAGGGTGATGTCGCTGTCTGCGACGGAAGAATCGTAGGTATTGGGGAATACGAAGGTACGACTATCTATGATGCAAAAGGACAGTATTTAGTTCCTGGTCTGATCGATGGTCATGTGCATATCGAAAGTTCTCTATTAGCACCTAAAGAGTTTGCGAAAATCTCTCTATTACATGGTGTGACAACAGTAGTAACTGATCCTCATGAAATCGGTAATGTCGCCGGAAATGTGGGCCTTGAATTTATGCTGGCAGATGCAAGAGAGACACCAATGAATATATTCATCATGCTACCTTCATGTGTGCCTGTCACACCATTTGAAACAAGTGGCGCTGTCTTAGATGCAAAAGCACTTGCTCCTTTTCTTGAGTATCCTGAAGTACTTGGTCTAGCTGAAGTAATGAACTATCAGGCAGTCGCTTCAAATGAGCAAACGATTATCGATAAATTACAGCTGATGCATCAAAAGAACAAAAAAATCGATGGCCACGCCGCAGGAATAAACGGAGACGACTTAAACGTTTATTTAACTGCGGGCATTCGAACAGACCACGAAGCAACGACCGCCCAAGAAGCGGAGGAGCGTTTAGCGCTAGGAATGTATTTGATGGTTCGAGAAGGAACCGTAGCAAAAGATCTCCAGGCACTCTTACCTGCTATCACACCAGACAATTCACGTCGCTGTTTATTCGTGACTGATGACAAATTGATCAATGATCTTGTAACAGAAGGTTCCATCGATCATATCGTCCGTGAAGCCATCTTGGCGGGCATGGACCCACTACAAGCCATCCAAATGGCTTCATTGAATGCGGCAGAATGTTTTGGCTTACAACATTTAGGGGCAGTTGCGCCAGGCTATCAGGCAGACTTTTTCTTAACAGATGACTTGAAAAAGTTGCCGATCAATACCGTGTTCCATCAAGGAGAAACGGTTGTGATAGATGGACAGTTGGTCCCTGAAGTTACAAAATTAAAAATTCAGCCAGCGATTGATGCATTACCAAAAATGACAGTTGCACCATTTGGTCCACACTCTTTGGAACTAGTTTTATCTTCATCAACCGCTCATGTCATCGAAATCATTCCAAATAGTTTGTTGACCAACGATTTATTGGAGCAAGTTCAAGTCAATAATGGTTCTTTCACTCCTTCAGTGGCAGATGATCAACTAAAGATTGCTGTCATCGAACGACATCATGCTACAGGAAATATTGGTCTAGGAATTGTCAAAGGATTCCAACTAAAAAGGGGGGCCTTAGCTACTACGGTGGCTCACGATTCACATAATATCGTCGTTGTAGGAACAAATGATGAAGATATGTGCTACGCTGCTGAACAATTAATCCAAAAAGGCGGCGGGATGATTGTTGTAGATCAACAAACTGAATTAGCTTGTTTACCATTACCTATTGGCGGTTTGATGTCACTCGAATCTTATGAAACAGTTAATCAGCAATTACTGAACTTGACTGACCAAGCACATCATTTAGGCGCAAGTGAAGCATTCGATCCATTCTTGACACTTTCATTTTTAACGTTATCAGTTATTCCTGAATTGAAAATCACTGATATGGGGCTCTTCTCTTTTTCAAAATTTGACTTGATTCCCGTCTGTGATCAACAAGACTAAAAAAATAAAAAAGAAGAGACAAGAACTTACAGTTCCTACTCTCTTCTTTTTTCTATTTGGTTTTGTCCACAAACTGTGCTTCCACACGATAGATCCGTTGTCCTCGAGAAGAAAACTTCTCTTCATATTCTGTCATGATATTGTCTTCAAAATCACTTTGATGTAAATCAAGCCAGACTTTTTTTAGACGCATCCCGTATTGTGAAAAACTAGCCAACGAATATTCAAACAATCCTTGATTATCTGTTTTGAAATGAATTTCGCCATTTGGTTTTAGGATCTCTTCGTCAACAGCTAAAAATGTACGATACGTCAAGCGCCTTTTTTCATGTCTCTTTTTAGGCCATGGATCTGAAAAATTCAAATAAATCTGATCGATCTCATTCTCTGAAAAGTACTCAGTCAAAGCAGAACCGTCCACGTGCAATAATCTTAAATTAGGTAATGGTTCCTCCAATACTTTATCTAAAGCAATAGACACGACACTTACTTGCATTTCGATCCCAATATAATTGATTTCTGGATGAGCTTTGGCCATCCCAGTAATAAACTGTCCTTTTCCCATGCCGATCTCAATATGGATTGGTTGATCATTGCCAAATAATTCTTTCCATTTTCCACGCCATTTTGTTGGCTCACTGATGACGATCTCTGGATGAGCGGCTAGCATTTCTGCTGCATTTGGTCGGTTGCGAACACGCATCTTTTTCTTCCTCTCTATTCCTATAAAAGATTGTTCCTTGTATTTCACTGAATTTATTGTAAACCGCTATTGGTATTACCCCTAAAAATAAAAAAATCAACTGAATATCCGAGCTTAACCACTAAAAATTCGTTTGAGTTGTAAAATCTCTTCATTCATTCGTCGATAATCTTCACGTTTGCAGTAGCGTGTGATTTCTTGTAATAGGTTCATCACCGCATACCAATGTAGTTTTTCTAAAATTTCATCTGTTGGTCGGATACCGTAGCTGATCAACCACTGATTCCAACTAGACAATGGCACGTAATTTCCTAAAATAGTCGCGATATCTACCGCTGGATCAGCGAACATGATTGAATCCCAATCAACTAAATATAAATAATTTTTACAGACTAACCAATTCCGATGATTGACATCTCCATGCACGACCGCTAATTTTTCCTTGTCTACCGAAGGAACTTGTTGGCACAAATAGCGATAAACGAGTTGTAAAAATTGATTGTTTTTTAAGCTGTTCGGCAAATCTTGTTCATAATATTGCAGCATTTTCTGGGGTGTCAATACTCTACCACCAATTCGAGAAAGCATGGTTTTTAAAGACGTTGAATGATGTAGATGATAAAGTACATCAATGACATCATTTCTTTGGCCAATCTCACTAGGCGTCAACAAGCGGCCTTCCAGCCATTCTTGTGCGGTCAAGGTATCGCCATCTCCTGTTCGCTTAGTCCACACTAATTTAGGCGTAATGCCTTCACGAGAGAGTGCAGCGAGCATTGGCGTTGTGTTCCTCTTGATAAAAACTTTGTCTTTATCACGCATGCCTATGTATGTTTTTCCTGTGTCACCTTTGATGGGGCGTAACCGCCACTCTTGGTCTAACTGAAACTCCATCGCGCATTCTCCCGTCCTCTACTATATGTTTGCAGTATCTATTATTCTAGTCGCCCAAGTCTTGAACGTCAAGCACATATACGTTCTTTTTCTATGTTTTGCCTTCTAAAAAACCAACTTTTATCAAAATAAAAAAAGTCCCTAGTGATTTCTTCCTATTCATAAGGTTTAGTACATCCTTTTTTGACCATGGAAAAGAATAGGAAAGTTCGAAAAAACATAAAGTAATTTCGGACTTCCCCACAATTCTTGTGATCTATTCTCGTAAAATAATAAAATTTTTCTGCTTGATTTCTCAAGGCTACTCCGCAATCTTCTTGATCCGCGATGGCACGTACCATTTGATCAAGAGTCCGTTGACAACAAGATAGACCAAGATAGGTAGCCATCTCTCATTTCCATCAAGAACAACAGCAGCAATCACTCCAAATAAAACAGCAACAAAAGTCAATAACCACGTCAAAAGACGTTGGAGTGCTTCACTTTTTTGACTCTCTGGGATAGGATACAATTGGACCAAGATCATATAGCGAAACTGACTATATAAAGGTAATAACTGAAAGCCAATCAAATATAGAAATAATGAGCCAATACCTAAAGTAAAGTATAGATCGTTGATTCCGGCGATAATGATCGAGCCAATCACTGTCAAACG
Source organism: Heliconius ismenius (assembly GCA_001485965.1). Taxonomy (NCBI): domain Eukaryota; kingdom Metazoa; phylum Arthropoda; class Insecta; order Lepidoptera; family Nymphalidae; genus Heliconius; species Heliconius ismenius. The sequence continues at coordinate 9,187 of FAPP01003575.1, read as the reverse complement.
TACATACAAGCCAATAAAGTCTGACCCTCTAGCAAAACGTCGAGCAAATAAATAAAGATACGTGTTTTTCGTTTCTTTCTTGATTCCTTGTAATACTGGGTCAAGATAACGGCGTCTTTTGACTTTCGCGGTGATCTCCGGCACATCTGTAAACAAATTGATGAACTGATAGATTTGGTGCAAACGTTGTTTTTCTAATTGGATCATTTTTTCCCAGTCCAAATGAGCGGACAGTTTTTTCCATAAGAACCCATAATAGATCCCAGCTTGAACAGATGAAAGAATCAAGCCCAACCAAATATTCCCATAAAAAGAAAGAAGTAAGATACCAAATGACGAGACCCACCAACCATATTTAAACAGGTTTTTACGTGTTTCTTCCATACGATAAAAATCTACTCGCTTCACTTGTAAATGACTAGACTTCAAACTCCATAGTATAAGTAGATAAACAAAAAACAGCGAAAATGGTTGTTGCGTTGAAACCACAACTAACGGCATCGCAAATCCACACACTAATCCTAGAAAAACCATAGGAAAAATACAAGAATAACGAAAAGCTCGTTGCAAATAGCCTTTCATTTCTTTTTCTTTCGGTAAAAGAAAAACTAAATCTGCCGGCTCCGCAAAAGTCGCGATTTTCCCAACGATCAAGCAAATCATCCAAATCAATGAGACGATGATACCTCCCATCGAAAAAGGAGCTTCAAGTGTTTTTAGCCAGTTAGAATAATAAAGGCCTAGACCCCCAATCAAAAATAAACAGACTAATACAAAATGGTCGTTGAATACATAGCGTAAATATTTCATCATTTTTTTATGATGTTTTGCTAGTCTTTTTTGAAAAAAATCATTCATAACCTTGCTCCTTCGTCAATGCGATGTAGATTTCATCTAGGGATGCTTTCGGCATTCGAAAAGCAGTTTGCAACTCTGCTAACGTGCCATCTGCTCTGATTTCTCCTTCATGAAGCACAACAAAACGGTCACAATATTTTTCAGCAGTGGCTAAAATATGCGTAGACATCAAAATACCCGATCCTTCATTTTTCATCTCGACCATTAATTCCAACAAAGCATTGATTGCCAACGGATCTAGCCCTAGAAAAGGTTCGTCAATGATATACAAAGATGGTTCAATCAAAAAAGCACACAAAATCATGACTTTTTGTTTCATCCCTTTTGAAAAATTCGCTGGAAACCACTCTAACCGATTGGACAAACGAAACGTGTGTAACAACTTTTCTGCCCGTTTCATCGCGATATCCATTGGAATGTTATAAGCCATCGCCGTTACTTCAATGTGTTCTTTTAACGTAAGTTCTTCATATAATGAAGGTGTTTCTGGAATATAACCAATTTGTTTACGATAATTTTCTACATCCTTTTTAAGGGATAATTGATTGATCTCGATTTTGCCTTTCGTTGGTTCAAGCAAACCGATAATATGTTTGATCGTTGTACTTTTTCCTGCTCCATTCAAACCAATCAACCCAACCATTTCTCCAGGTTGAACGTTAAAACTGATATCTTTCAAAACAGGTAAATGACCATAGCCACCTGTAACATGTTCGATTTTTAAACTCATATTTCTTCCTCCGTTATTATATTATCTTCATTATACCACGAAGCAAATCACGTCCAATTATTTTTTACGTGCATTCTCACGAACTTATGTTAAAGTTGAGGTAACGAAATTTGAATAGAAGAAAGGTGTTTTTATATGGACAATTGTATTTTTTGTAAAATCATCAATCAAGAGATCCCTAGCTATAAAATCTATGAAGACGAGAAAATCTATGCGTTCTTAGATATCTCTCAATCAACTAAAGGACACACATTGATCATTCCTAAAGAACACGTAACTGATATCTTTGATTACAACGAGGTATTAGCCAGTGATGTCTTTGCTCGTATCCCAAAAATCGCTCGTTCCATCGAAAAAGCATTTCCGGAAATGGAAGGTTTAAATATTATCAATAATAATCGAGAACTAGCCTATCAAACTGTATTTCATTCCCATATCCATTTAATTCCGCGTTATAGTAAACAAGATGACTTCTCCATTCACTTTGGAAACCATCAAGCAAATTATACAACGGAAGAAATGACTGCTATCCAAGAAAAAATCAAAGAGCAGGTGACGATTCATGGTTAAAAATTTTCTAAAAGGATTAGTATTCGGTGCTGTTACCGGTGCAGCAGCAGGATTATTATTTGCACCACGTAGTGGAAATGAGACCAGAGAGAAATTGATTGCAGAATTAGATGAAGCAACTGAATTAACCAACGAATTAAATAACAGTTTAAATCATTTTAAACACGCGTTATCTGAAACAAAAAAAACAGCTGAAACTGTTATTCCACCTTTTCAAGAATCAATCGAAAAAGACCTTGAAAATTTCAAATTCCAAGCAGAACCACGAGTTATACAAATCCAAGAACAAGTAGAAAAACTTTCGGCACGTTTACCTGAAAGCTTGACAGACGTGCAATAATGATCAAAAATCAAGCGCTTTTGATAACTATATGTCTTTTTCATGTACCTAGATGTATGGAATGTGACAAAAATTTGAATTTTGTTTGAAACTATCAGTCAGAACGTTTTTATTCGCTCATAGATATGGTATAGTAATATTTGTGAAAACCAATAATAAATTACAGGAGTGCAAAACTTAAATGAAAAAGAAAAAAATAATTTTAGCTGCGACAAGTGCGTTAGCTATTCTAACACTAGCAGCTTGTTCTGGTGGCGGGGATACAAACAAGGATATCGTAACCATGAAAGGCGGCACAATCACCGTTGCTGATTTTTATGAAAAAGCAAAATCTGAATCCACTAACCAACAATTACTTCAACAAATGGTGATCTATGATGTATTCAATAGCAAATACAATGATAAAGTTTCAGATAAAGAAGTAGATGCTGAATATAATAAAACAAAAGAAACTTATGGTGACAGCTTCGAGACACAATTAGAATCTGCAGGATTTACAGAAGAAAGCTACAAAGAATTCCTTCGTAATAATCTTGTCTTTAAAGCTGGGATCGAATCTCATGTGAAATTGACAGATGAAGACTTGAAGAAAACGTGGGAAACATTCCATCCAGAAGTAGAAGCACAAATCATTAAAGTTGCTAGTGAAGACGAAGCAAAAGAAGTTAAGAAATCAGCTGATGACGGCAAAGATTTCGAAGAACTAGCGAAAGAAAAATCAACAGATACAACTAAAGACGATGGTGGTAATATCAAGTTTGATTCAGAAACACAAACTGTTCCATCTGAAGTAAAAGAAGCTGCTTTCAAACTTAAAGACGGTGAGATCTCAGATGTGATCACTGCAACAAATCCTTCTACTTATGCAACAGAATACTATGTCGTTAAAATGGTGAAAAACCAAGATAAAGGAAATGACATGGATAAATTCAAAGATCAATTAGAAGAAATTGCGACTCAAGCAAAAGTGAATGACAGCGAATTTACAACAAAAGTAATCGGTGAAGAACTAAAAGAAGCGAATGTAAAAATCAAAGATGACGCATTCCAAAACATCTTGACACCATTTACTTCAGCTACAACAAGTACATCTTCAACTGGAGACTCAGCAACAGAAAGCTCAGAAACAAAGAGTTCTGAAACAAAATCAACTGATTCTACTGAAGCATCAGAAACAGAGCAAAGCACGACTGAATCAACAAACGAATAAATACTATACGCTTCTAGACATTAAAAATAAATGCTAGAAAGTATTTAAAAAATGGTTTAGGAAGAGAAAATTCTTCCTAAACCACTTTTTTGAATACGATAAGTTCTCATTATCCATCTCTACTAACGGAAAATAAAACATTCTTTGGGTTCATAAAAAAATGTTTGGGGACATAGTTCTCTTCGGAAATAAGACAACACCCACAAAAGTTTGAAAAACTACTTTCGTGGGTGTTGTCTTATTTATCGAGGCTAAATACTTTCGTCTTGATCTCTTTAAAACTAGTGAGATGATATCAATAAATTATTACGTATCTTTCAATACCTAATCAACAATTACCATCATTTCTGTTTTGGTACATAAAAACTACGATTATCTAAACCAAATATTCGATCTGTATATTTCCCTGGCTCTGTTTGACGAATCGCAGTAGTCATCATTTGCATTGAAGCATCGATCGTGTCGATTTGATGTAATACTTCCGCTTCCATGATTCGAGGACGAACAGGCGAACCATATTCTAACAATCCATGATGTGATAGAACCATATGACGTAAGATCAGCACATCTTCTTCTTCCTCACTGATTTTCAACGCTAAACAAGCTTTTGTTATTTCTTCATCAATTAAAACTAAATGCCCTACTAAATTACCCGCTAATGTGTATTCTGTTGCCATTGAGCCGGACAACTCGATCACTTTTCCTAAATCATGTAAGATAATCCCCGCATAAAGTAGTGGGCGATTCAATTCAGGGTATTCATCAGCAATCGCTTTACCTAAGTGTAACATCGATACTGTATGATAAGCCAATCCACTAGCAAATGCGTGATGATTTCGTTTTGCTGCTGGATATTCAAAAAATTGTTTTTGGTATTTATTGAGTAAATAACGTACGATTCGATTCCAATGTGCATTGGTGATCTCAAATAGCAATTGGTTGATTTCTTCTTCCATTTCTTCTTTTCTCAATGGTGCTCTTTCCATGTACAAACTGGGATCACTCGGTTCATCAACTTTTGTTAAACGCATATGCAAGATTTTAACTTGAGGGTTTCCTTGATAGACCTCGCGTTTACCATTTAAAAAGACAACTGTTCCCGGTGTAAATTTTTTGATCTCGTCCTCTGATGCATCCCAATATTTGCCATCAATTGTTCCTGATGTATCTTGAAATGTAAAAGCAATAAATTTCTTACCGTTCTTAGCGATTCTTACATCTGCATTTTTGATCAAAACGAATTGTTCGAATTGTTCATCAACGACTAATTCACGTATTTTTTTCACTATTTGCACCTTCTAACTTTCTCACAGATTGTTCTAGCTCATGATAATAGCTTACCATTTCTTGATCAGAAGACAAGCAGATTACTTGATAGGTTTTGCTAAATTCAGCTAGTAGTTTAGCTAAACGGTATTTTCTCTTATGGTCGTAGTGTAGCCAGCCATCATCAATGATCACTGGACAGATCGAACGTTTCGCTTCCAAAGCAAGATATGCAAAACGCATCGCCATAATCATCTGATCCTTTGTCCCTGTCGATAGTTCATAAATTGGAAACTCATCTGTACCATTTGTTAATGTCAATGTATCGTTTTTCAATTGTATTTCTTGGTACTGTCGATCAGTTAGGATACTTAGATAGTCTCCAGCTAATTTGAGTAACTGTGGTAATTGCCGTTCACTTAATTCTGTCGAAAGATCACCTAAAAATGTCCCAGCAATCACTAAGCCTCCCCACTCTTCAAATAAAGTTTGTAGTTGTGCTTTTTGTAGACTTTCCTGTTGATATAACTCATCTAATGTCCCGTCTTGTTGTAATCCCTCAATTTGCAACTGCAAACGTTGACGTTGCTCACTCTTCCTACTTTCTTCCCTCTTTAGTTCTTGCAATCGTTCGGATTCATGAGCAATCTGAGTCTGCAACTGGCTATAAGTAATGACAGTTTTAAAAATTGGGGAAAGAATATGCGTCAATTCTTCAAAACGCGCTTGTTGTTGCTTCGTTTGCTCCGCCTTTTGTAAAAAAATCGGTACTTCTGATGGGTAAGAAAGTTCTGCTCTAATAAATTGTTCTTTGTATTCCTCCAACCACATTTTTTGTTTCTTTTTCAATGCGTTGATTTCTTGCTTCAATAAAGTATTCTGTTGATAACTTCTAGCATATTTCATTTGTTCCATCTCTTGGATGAACGTGGTTAATAGCGCCATTTTTTCCGAGAGAGATTTATGTTGGAGCGGTAGCCATTCTTTTGCTAGGTCAAGTTCCCCATCTATCTGTAAGAGTTGTTCCTGTATCTCACGTTCTCGTTGTTGCTTTTTTTGGAAAACAGCATAAAGCTTTTGATAATCTGTTACTTCTTGGCCCTCATTTTTCATCGTTTCAAGCGTGTTCATTATTCCTAATGAGTGATGATAGGCAAAATCAGCCACTGATTGTTCCATTTTTTGTTGCTTTCGTTTATTCTCATTGATTGTTTGAGTAATCTCTTCTAATTGTGCCAATACAATATCCAGTTGTCCTAGTTTCTCTTGCCATTTCCCTTTGATTTCTGGCAAATTTTGGTCTGTAGTGTTCTTAGGTTTTCTACGAGTAAACGTATAGCCAACCACTCCCAAAGCAAGCAATGGCCCCAATATTTTTCCGGGCATAGGTAAGATTAAACCAATCACAGCTAACACTAACGCACTAACGTAAAATTTGAAAAAGGATTGTTTTTCTGGAACATCCTGGGTCGGTCTTGTTTGGATCAGCGTTGGATGGGCTAGTTCTAATTCATTGATCTCTGCTTCTAGTGTTTGTTGCTGTTCCTTCACAATATCAAAACGAATCGCTAACTGACTGTGTTCATCATTTAATTGTTGCGCCATCGTATACAAAGAACGCCACTCTGGATCATCAATAAATTCCTGTGGTCGTTGCAATCGATCCCAGCGCCAACGTTGTTCTAAGATTTTCAATTCTGACGCTGTTTCCCTTGTCTCTACTTGCAGTCTTTGCCACTCATCCATTAATTGCTCAGTTGAAAATTGCTTTTGCTGTAGTGCTTTCAACTCTTGTTCTTGTTCTAAATAAAAATAATAACGTGCAGACTGTTGATCCATCCCACTATGTCGCTCTAACGAAGCCTCAAGTTCTTCCAGACGTTCGTTCATTTGTTGATAACGTTTGGTAAATACTTCTAAATCTTGTATTAGTGATTCATCCGGTACTTCAGCTAGCATATTTTTTTTCAGTGATTGCCACTCTTCATATAAAGAGAAATTCAATTCTTGTTGATGATACAGCGTAAGTTTTTGATTGATTTGTTCAATATCATGCAATAAGAGCTGTTGTTGTTCTGCTAGTCGTTGTTCCTCCATGATCCATTCACTATAGATCGCCTCTTGTTCTTGCTTTTGATGAATCTTTTCTTGTAGTTGTTTCCATTCATTTAGTCGCTGATTAATCACTAGTTTTTGACCTTTTCTTTTAAACAACTTATCAGCTGATTGATAATATTCTTGTCTTTTTTGAAAGACATGAGAACTTCCAGTGATTCCTAATGAAATCAGCGCATCATGTAATTCTTTTTCTGTTAAATGAGCAAGTTCACTCAGTTGTTCTTGTTGAAATGTAAAAACCTGCTGGAATAACTCTTTCGTCAAAGGTGAAAGTAGTTTTTCTAAGAGTTCATCACTTCCACTTTGGCCATTACATGTAACCTTCGATTTACCTCTATTTTGTTGTTTATATCTCTCAACATAAATTTCTCCATGTACAGGATGATTCAGCCATAATTTCCCACCATATGCAGAACCGTCTCTCGGTGTGTAATCTTTCTTTTTCTTCCCTTTTGATGGAAAACCAAAAAGGATTGCTTGAATAAATTGATAAATTGTTGACTTTCCCGCTTCATTTTCACCGTAAATCAACTGATTGCCAGAGGTAAAATCAAAGGTTTGCTGACGCCACTTTCCAAAAGCTGCTATTTCGATTTTTAAAATATTCATTCAGTACCCCCCTCAAACAAAAAGTCTTGCCGAATGATTTCTTGGGCCTTTTGTATCGTAGATTCTTGAAAGTCCGGTAGCAGATCCAACACTTTGATTGCCTCTTGATTTGTGTAGGCTTCTTGTAATATATGCTGAAAATCTTCTTTTGTTTGGTAATTTTCGAATAGTTGTTCAAACATCAATGTGGAAGCAGACAAAGGAATTTTTACCTTGTTATCTCTTTCTAAAGTAGAGATACGCCAAATAACTAAATTCGAAAATTTCCTGTTTGTTTCTTCCTTCAAATAATCTAATAATTCTCCAGAATAAATACGATCCAACACTTCCTGATCTAAGTGTTCATAATCAATGATCTCAAATTCAATGAGAGTCATCTTATTGGGTTCAACTAATTCTTGCTGGATTTTCTTCAATACATCCGTCGTTTGTTTCACTTCTCTGAGAGAAATTTGCTGACGTTTCCAATAAACTTCTGCAACTTTTATAGGTGTTGTTCGACAAGATGCTCCTTGAAGTTCAACTAAAACTATTGAAGTCGCAGGCTCTTCTTTTTTTGTATGACCTTGTGGTGCACCAGGATAAAGAATGGTCCCTTTTTCATTTAATTTAGTTGGAACATGGATATGGCCTAATGCCCAGTAGTCATAGCCTTTTGCTTCCATTTGATTTGCTTGAAATGGTGCATAATTCCCATGAGTTGACCCAGTTTCACCATGATAGAGTCCAATATGGTAGTCGACTGCAAAACGTTGGGGAAATTCAGGTACTTTTTCCTCAGTGATCCATTGTTTTGTGTAACTAAAACCACTGAGTGCAATCGTTTCGCCAGCATCCGTCGTCATTTGCAGTGTCTCTACAGTTTCCGAAGTAAACAAAGAAAGATTCTCGGGAAATTCAAACCAATATCTCTCTTTTTGATAAAAATCATGATTACCAAATGTTAAAAAAACTGAGATATTGTGTTCTCCTAAGCGCTTGATTTGTTCCGAAAAATGCTTTTGGATCTTTAGCGAAGGACGATTCTGGTGGAAGCTATCCCCTACCAGTAAAACAAAATCAACCTGATGTTTGATTGCCTGTTCCACAATATTTTCAAGTACGGTCAAATTAGCCCGTAATAATTTCTTTTGAACTTTTCCATCGATTCCCACTAATCCTTCAAATGAACGATCCATATGCAAATCTGCCGCATGAATAAATTTGACCATTAAGCTACTACCTCCCTATATATAAGATAATAAAATATAAGTTTGTCTGTAACGCTTTACTAAAACAGATCGATATCTGTTGACATTTTTTGTTTATACATGATTTATCATAACATTTCCATTGCTTTTTTTCAGCAAAAAACCGAAAATTTGTTCGCATCCAGACAAAAAAAACAGCTGAACTTTCGTTCAACTGTTTTCATTTGCGTGGCGGCGTCCTACTCTCACAAGGGGCAACCCCTCACTACAATCGGCGCTAAGAAGCTTAACTTCTG